>CAUYSK010072665.1:0-11948 GCA_963575035.1 Avahi laniger | reverse complement strand
GTGGCATCAGCTTGGCTCACAGCAACCTCAAACTCCTGGGCTCAAGCGATCCTCCTGCCTCAGCCTCCCGAGTAGCTGGGACTACAAGCATGTGCCACCATGCCTGGCTAATTTTTTCTATATATTTTTAGTTGTCCAATTATTTTCTTTCTATTTTTAGTAGAGACGGGGTCTCGCTCTTGCTCAGGCTGGTCTTGAACTCCTGAGCTCAAACAATCCGCCCGCCTCAGCCTCCCAGAGAGCTAGGATTACAGGCGTGAGCCACTGCGCCCGGCCCACAGTGGCATTTTAATGACACCTGATTGCCTCTAAGCTGAGTAAGGCCAGGCCCCAGATCCCAGGAAAAGCTGCAGCAGCTGATTGTTCCTGAAGTCTTGCTGTGCTCTGTGCCCAGTCCCATGAGTTCCCACGTCCCCCTGGGGAGTGGGGCCTACTCAGACCCCCACTTTATAGATGGACATAGGCTTAGAGAAGGGAAGCTGCTTGCTAGATAGTGGTAGGATCAAGATTCAAACCCAGATCTGTGGACTCCAAAGTCTGTGCCCCTAATTTCTGGTTGTTTGCAAAGAGATCTGCTATCCTGTGCCACCAGCACTTGGATAGGCTCTCATGGCCTCATCTCCCTGGGCCTGGGTTGAGTGCTGCTAGCCAAGGAATTGATGGATGGATTTACCCTGTGGGCAGCAGCTACCGGGCCTGTGGTTTGGAACCAGTGAATATAATGGTGCCAGGATCCACAGACAATGTGGGCCTAAGACATCCTGAGCATCGTCTGGGAACAGTGAGGAGGGGCCGGGATGGCAGGCCTAGCACCCTGAAGATCCCCACACTGCCTGCTAGCCCCCCTCTCCTCAGACAGTTCTCGAAGCTGGGGGAAAGGTTCCCAAGGAGGGGAACAGTTGTGCAGGTTGTGGACTACACAAGGACTTCTGGCCTGGGGGCAGCGGGGAGCTAAAATCAGTCCTGTCCTCTGCTTATCAAGCTGAGGGCACTAGTGAGAGGCTGTGTCTGCCCAGAGAGTGGGTGCAATTGACGAATTTGTGCCAAGGCACCTTGTGGGGTAGTGGGGTTCTGACCTGTACCCCCATTCCTGCCCTCCTCCTGGGGACAGAAGAGAGACAAAGGAGCCTGAGAAGACTTGGCTCGGCGGGGTGCCCCCAAGCCTCTTTTTCGTAGGCTGGTCCACGCAGTGTGGAAGGGGAATGCTGGGTGGAGACGGAGACAGCAGAGCAGTGTGGGGATGTGGCTGGAAACCAGGCGGGCAGAAGTGGAGTGCGTGGCTGGGAGCCGCAGGCCAGGGTCCCCAGCCCTGCTCCTGACTTGCTGTGCGACCCCAGCCCAGCCCTTCCTCCTCCGGGCTTCAGTCTTCATAGCTGTCAATGGAGTTCACGGGGCAGATGTGGGGGTCCCAGAGGTGGGCTGAGGCCCTGCCCTCAGGCTCCCGGCCCACTAAGGTGTCTGCTCCACAGCACGTCACTGCCCCACCCTCGGGACTCCATCCGCAGCTGCGCCCTCAGCATGGACCAGATCCCAGACCTGCACTCGCCCATGTCGCCCATCTCCGAGAGCCCCAGCTCCCCCGCCTATAGCACTGGTATGGCCAGCCACACGGGCAGGGCAGGTGGGGGGGTCCGTCGTTGCAGCTTCCGTGGCCGATGGGTGGTTATGTGTGCTCCTGCCTCCTTTCTGAGGCACAGCCTCTTCTGAGAGCAAAGCCTGCAAGAATTGACACTGAACACCCGCTAGCACAACTAGTGACGTTAACACACGAGATAAATCCGTGGCTTGTTCACTCAACACAACTTACCGAGCCCCTGGGAGGGGCCCGGCACGTGCATGGAGTGGGTTCCCAGTGTGTTCTCCGGAAGGGACGAAGCCTGCTGGAGACGCACTGTGTTGGGACCAGGGTCAGATGCCGTGAAGGACCCTCGTATGACAACCCCCACTGGTCAAGCTCCCACCTGTCATAGGGTGCTGCGCTGGGCCCTGCACTGGCTGGGCCTCAGGCGACTTAGTGTATCCCTGGTTCCAAACGGCTGGCTCAAACCAGACTAGTTACACCTTGCTCTTTGGTTTTCTTAATAGACTTTATTTTTTAGAGCAGATTTAGGTTCACAGCAAACTTGAGAGGAAACTACAGAGCATGGCTTTCTTATAAATACAAAGAAAGTTTCTCTGATAGAAAAATGCCAGGAGTTCATTTCTGCAAAAACAAAAACAAAAACAAAAAAGAATGTTTTCGACAGTCAGAATTGTCCACGTGGCAGGCGAAGTGTCCCGGTGGGGAGGTGGGGGCAGGAGGAACCTCTGTCTGGGAAGCACTTTCTCCATCGAAGAGTTGCTGTCTGTGTGGGTCGTCACAAATCCTTCCCTAAGTACAGAGCCGCCAACTTTGTCATAACTACAAACTTGCTTTCAAAACAACACCCCTGAGTGTAAAAGTTAAAATTACTTGCTAGAGACGAGGTATTGGACAATTTTGGAGCACTGTGGCATAGTAAAGCAGCCCAGAAGTCAGGACTTAAATCCCAGCCCTATCCCATGCTGGCTGGGCGACCTTGGGCAAGTCAGTTTACCCCTCTGAGCCTCAGTTTTCTCATCTGTATAATGAAGACCATAAAAACACTTCACAGGATGTTGAGAGGGTTAAATGGGCTATTGTACAAAGAAGGATCTTGCAAGTGCTAAGGGTCAATAATTATCACCTCTGATTTTTGGCGATGGTTTTACTGCTGCAAGACGTCCAGCTCCGGGCACACAAGGTGCACCCAATAAGTCATTCCTACCAATTCATGGAGAAATGATTCCGCGTGGCACAGTGAACTCCAGCAAGTGCTTAGCTTCCCTGGATCACCAGTATTTAATAGTTCAGTGGCAGCCCAAGGCCGCGGCAGCCTCAGGGTAGGGCCATAGAAACTCCTGGGGCCCAGGCGTTTCAGAGCATCGCCATGGGCTGGTCAGTTTGCCACAGTCTTCCAGGTCTGGCCTCCACCCACGCAGGGAAGTGGAGCTGTCACCCCTGTAGGGAGGAGGGAGGCTGTTCTTTGTGGATGGGTGGGGAAACCTCACTTTGGTGGGACCTGCGGTAACTAGTCCTTTCTCTCTACCTCTCTGCAGTAACTCATGTCCACGCCACCCCTGCCGCCCCCTCTGCCACAGCACTGCCTGCCTCCCCTGTCCCCCGCCGCTCCAGTGAGCCCCAGCTGTGTCCGGGAAGTGCCCCAAAGCCCCCTGGGGAGTTGGACAAGGGCCCTCATGCAAGCCCCTCCCACACCCTCTGCAAGGCCTCCCCATCACCATCGCTAAGCAGCTACAGTGACCCAGACTCTGGCCACTACTGCCAGCTCCAGCCTCCCGTCCGTGGCAGCCGAGAGTGGGCAGCAGCTGAGGCCTCCAGCCGGCAGGCCAGGAGCTATGGGGAGAAGCTAAAGGAACTGTCAGAAAATGGGGCCCCTGAGGGGGACTGGGGCAAGACCTTCACCGTCCCCATTGTGGAAGCCACCTCTTCCTTCAACCCGGCCACCTTCCAGTCACTACTGATCCCCAAGGATAACCGGCCACTGGAGGTGGGCCTTCTGCGCAAGGTCAAGGAGCTGCTGACGGAGGTGGATGCCCGGACGCTGGCCCGGCATGTCACCAAGGTTGACTGCCTGGTAGGTGCTGGGTGCACCCTGTGGTGGGAGCAGCACCTCTGTCCTTTGGCTTTGGGACAGCGGTCTGTGAGAGGCTGGCTCCCAGAGTCCCCAGGTGTAGCGAGGGGGCTGGATTCTGGCTCACAGCTGTCCTTTACCTGCTCAGACTCCGGGCTGGTCATTTTGCCTCTCATTTTCTCCTTTTAAAAGACAAAAAACAAGATATGTAAAGGAAATTCCTGTTTCCTTTAAATGTCAGTTTGGCACTGGAACTCGGCAGACCTGAAACATGGTGTCTGGCTCCCGGAGGCACGCTGGAGGGCACTTCCTGAGCGTCCCAAAGTGAGCCTGGTCAACTAGGCCTGGGACGGTGGCTCACGCCTGTAATCCTAGCTCTCTGGGGGGCCGAGGCGGGCAGATCGTTTCAGCTCAGGAGTTCGAGACCAGCCTGAGCAAGAATGAGACCCCGTCTCTACTCAAAAAAATAGAAAGAAATTGGCCAAATAACTAAAAATAGAAAAAATTAGCTGGGCATGGTGGCGCGTGCCTGTAGTCCCAGCTACCTGGGAGGCTGAGGCAGGAGGATCGCTTGAGCCCAGGAGTTTGAAGTTGCTGGGAGTTAGGCTGATGCCACGGCACTCGCCCCAGGCAAGAGAGTGAGACTCTGTCTCAAAAAAAAAAAAAAGTCAGCGGCTGGTCCAAGGAATAGAAAAGGCCCAACTCCTCACCACCCCCTAGTGGACAAAAAAGCAAAAAAGTATTACCTTGGCCCTTACATTGCCGATGCCTGGGCCTTTGCTTTGTATGAGTCTTTGACCATCAAGGGATCCCAGTTGTCTCTGTGGCTCAGTTTCTCCCTTTGCAATTTGGGAGGAACTGATTCCCTGGTTACACTACTTTCAGAACTCAGGAAGCAAGAAAAGAGACGAGGCAGAGATGTTGCTCCATGAAGAGTACAGGGTGAGAAAGGAGGAACCCGGGTTCTAGGCCCACTGTGTGACCTCGGGCAAGTCCATTCCCTCCCTGAGCCTCAGGTGTTCCCTCTGGAATAGGGGTGTCCTCGTCTTTGAACTTAACTGAATATTTAACATGCCAGACACCTCTGGGCATTTCCCCATTTATCCCCCATTTCGCAGATGGAGAAACTGAGGCTTGCTCAGGAAGGTAGAATCGCTTGCTCCATGTCAGAGGGTTAGCGGTGGAGCTGGGATTCAAGCCCGCCTCCCAACCAGGTTACCCCCTTAGATAAAGCCCTCTGACTCCCAGATGGTTCGGGCCAGCCCTGGCAGGAAATTAATCAGCCCTCCGGGTATCTTTGCAGGTTGCTAGGATACTGGGCGTTACCAAGGAGATGCAGACCCTAATGGGAGTCCGCTGGGGCATGGAGCTGCTCACCCTCCCCCACGGCCGGCAGCTGCGACTAGACCTGCTGGAAAGGTAAGGGGCGCACCGACGCACAGGGGATCCCGGGGAACCCGGCTGCCTCCCGCCCTTCGCCGTGACCGGTGGGCCAATCACAGTCTCTCAGCCTGGCTCCCAGGGCTGCTGGCCACGCCTCCCGTTCCACGGGCCAATCGCAATCTCTGGATGATATGCGCGCTAAGCAATCTTGGTTTCCCAAAGTCTGAGTATATCTCCGCATTCGCCTTCCTGTTTCATCCCCTTGACCAATCATCCCTTGTCCATCAGCCACGGCCCCGCCCATCAGCTCGCGGCCCCGCCCCTCAGCTCATTATTAAAACTGCTCTGCGGGTGATTCCACTATCCATCGCAAGCCCCGCCCTGCGTTCTGGCCCCGCCCCTGACCCATACTGACCAATCAAAAGCCCGTGGCCTTGCTTTCCATCACTCTGGCCACGCCCGGAGATCTCACTGCCTCTTCGGAAGCTCCCGCTGTGGCTCTACCCCCGCCCCTCCCAACTAAGCGACATGCAGCGGCGGGCCCCTCCCCTGCCCCGACACAGTGGTCGGCCCCGCCCACCCTGACCTGGCCGCTCCGACAGGTTCCACACCATGTCCATCATGCTGGCCGTGGACATCCTGGGCTGCACGGGCTCCGCCGAGGAGCGGGCAGCGCTGCTGCACAAGACAATCCAGTTGGCGGCCGAGCTGCGGGGGACGATGGGCAACATGTTCAGCTTCGCCGCCGTCATGGGTGCCCTGGACATGGCCCAGGTACTAGGGGGCCCGCACAGAGCCGGGCCCGCAGTAGACGGCCTGGAACAGCCCTGGGGTGCGTTCCTCTGGGCCGGCCGAGCAACACGAAGGAAGAGCTTTGAGAGTTTCTAGGCAGCGTTGGTGAGAGTAACTGGGAGAACCGAGTTGTCCAACTGCTGACCAACATCAAGTTCTTCCCCTTCTCTGGGCCTCAGTTTCCCCACTTGTAAAATGAATGAGGAGCATTATATGAGTTTAGAGAATAAGAAAAAAATGGCTGTCATTTAGTGAGCACTTACTGTGCTAGGTGCTACACTAAGTACCAGCACTAATTTCTCAAAACAATCTCATGAGGTAGGTGCCTTTATCGTCCCCATTCTACAAATGGAGTAATTGAGACAGGGCAGTCCTTGCCTAAGGTCACATGATCAGAGGCTGAAAGAATTAGGACTGGAACCATGTCTCAGCTGAGCCTTACGCTGCCTCTCCAACGCCTAATAAATAGGGACGACAGGGTCGCAGAGGCAGTGCCCCGGGTTCAGCTCCCAGCTCTGCCACTTATGTTCAGAATAACCTCTGGCAAGTCCTTCCGCTCTCTGAGCCTTAGTTTGCTCATCTATAAAATGGGTTGTTGTGAGGGCTTCACAGGAGACAAGAAAGGCAGTCAGCATTATCCCCGGTACATGACTGGTGGCCATAATAGTGATTATTATCCTACATCTGGTTGTCCACTCAGCGGGGTAGCCTGTGGCAAGCAGCCCCTGTAGGCCCCTTCCCTGGCTGGTCTCTCACAGTCTGGTCTCCCCAGATTTCCCGGCTGGAGCAGACATGGGTGACCCTGCGGCAGCGACACACAGAGGGTGCCATCCTGTATGAGAAGAAGCTCAAGCCTTTTCTCAAGAGCCTCAATGAGGGAAAAGGTACCTCCCCTATCTTGCTGTGTGACTTTGGACAGGTTCCCACCATCTCTGGGCCGGCAGAGACTCTCCCAGTGTGGACAATGCTGAGAGCTTGCCTGAGCTCTGTGCAGGCTGTTCCCCCTGAGCCCACTCTCTGTGCCTGGCCGGGTCCAGGCTCAGCCCTTGGGGCTGGGTGAAGGCTTTTGCATTCAACTGGGGGAATCCAAAAGAAAGAGTTTGTCCCAGGAGTCAGGAGCCCTCGGGGCTCTCTCCGGGACCTCAGGCAGGCTCCTTTCCTCTGCATCTCAGCTTGTGGGACTGCAGTGGACAGCGGGGTCCTCCAGGGTCTCTAAGCACCTACTGTCTCCCTCCCTACAGAAGGCCCCCCACTGAGCAACACCACGTTTCCTCACGTGCTGCCGCTCATCACCCTGCTGGAGTGTGACTCTGCCCCAGCAGAGGGCCCCGAGCCCTGGGGCAGCACAGAGCATGGCGTAGAGGTGGTGCTGGCCCACCTGGAGGCCGCCCGGACTGTGGCGCACCACGGAGGCCTGTACCACACCAATGCTGAGGTCAAGCTGCAGGGTGAGTGCTGGGTGGCATCCGGCGGCCCTGTGAGCTTGGGCCTCCCTCCATCTGACTCACAGCTCCCTCTTCTCCTTCCCTCTGCCCTGCCTGTCCCCTCACTCCTTTCTCTCATCCCTTTTGTTCACTCCTTCATTAGTTCAACAAGCCACTGCTAGTGTCAGACACCAGGTGGGGGTGGGCGGACACAGAGATGATTCAAAGAGCACCTTTGACGCATAGGATCTTAGCTTCAGTGAGCCTCAGTGTTCTCATCTGTGAAGCGGACATCATGTAGGCTACTTTAGGACGTTGTGTGCAAGACGCTCAGCCTGGGGCCCTGGAGCTGAGACAGACCTGCCCAGTCTTCACGGAGCTCAGTCTAGTCGAGAGGTAGACCTCCTTCTTGTGAAAGGAGCAGAGAGAGGGTGGCTTCAGACAACCTCTCTTACTGCTTTTGGCATTATTTAAGTCATCACGATTCATTGGAAACAAATTGGAAATTACAGCTGAGTAAAATAAGATTTTTAAAAAAATTACCCTCAATTACTCAGAGGTAAACGCTGTGAACACATTCTGGTGTCTTTCCAGCCTTTTCCTTTTTCAGAAAGAAAAAATACATATTTTTTACATTTACTTACAAAGTGTATATATTTCTTAGAAAAAAATCTAGAACTTATAGAAAAATACAAGGAAAGAAAAGAAAAATAACCCAAGATGTTCAAAAAATTGATATCAATATTTTATCTTCTAATCATTTAAAAACTATAGGCTGCATGGCTGGGCATGGTGGCTCACACTTGGAATCCTAGCACTTTGGGAGGCCAAGGTGGGAGAATCGCTCGAGCAAGAGTGAGACCCCGTCTCTACCAAAAATAGAAAAATTAGCCAGGCATGGTGGCGAGTGCCTGTAGTCCCAGCTACTTGGGAGGCTGAGGTAGGAGGATCGCTTGAGCCCAAGAGTTTGAGGTTGCTGTGAGCTACGATGATACCACTGCACTCTAGTTGAGGCAGCAGAGCAAGACCCTGTCTCAAAAAAAAAATAATTGTAGGCTGCAAATAGCAAGACAAAGGTGCTAAACTATGTGGTTGTGTTCATCAACAAACCTTGTTAGATCCCTGGCAGGGCTGGGGGAAGGTCCCACTGGGCAGGCCCCTGAAGGATGTTGGAGCTCTGGGTGGGAGCTCCAGCCTCCCAGGTTGGATGGTGAACCCCTGACCCTGTGCCCCCACACTGCAGGGTTCCAGGCCCGGCCGGAGCTCCTGGAGGTGTTCAGCACTGAGTTCCAGATGCGCCTCCTCTGGGGCAGCCAGGGCGCCAGCAGCAGTCAGGCCCGGCGCTATGAAAAGTTTGACAAGGTCCTCACTGCCCTGTCCCACAAACTGGAACCTGCTGTCCGCTCCAGTGAGCTGTGACCTCCAAGGACCCATCCCTTCTGCAGCTGCGGACAGCATTGGGGGCAGAAGGGCACAGACCTTTCCCCAGAGCACCCCAGAGACACTGTGATCAGCCCAAGAATGTTCTGGGTTCAACTCCAGGATCTCCTTTGCACCTCCAGGGTCCTGCGTGGACTCTGAGTTTTGTCTGACCACCACCATGGCTACACACTCATCGAGTCTCCCTTGAAGAAGAACAGGAACCCCCTGTTCCTCCCACCAGCTTCTGCTGCTCTCCTTCCTGCAGGTTCCTTGTTTTTGAGCCATGGGAGGCTCCTCATGCCTCCTCACTCTCCATCTGTCCCTCCCTGACACCAAGGCCTCCATCTTGCTGTAAATAAGCCCATCTGTTCTGTAAATAGATGTACAGAAGCCATGTTCTTTCTTTCATATAATAAACTTTTATGACTCTTTCTTCTGTCTCTCAGGGGATCCTGGGGTGGAAGGAAGCACCTTTTCTCAGGTGAAAGGTGCAAAACTTCATTCAACAAATACATCCTTAGCCTGCAATCCCAGCACTCTGGGAGGCTGAGGTGGGAGGATTGCTTGAGCCCAGGAGTTTGAGGCTGCAGTGAGCTTTGATGACACCACTGCACTCCAGCCTGGGTGATAGAGCCTATCTCAAAAAACAAAACAAAAAATCCCGAATACTTCTTTAGCACCTGGGACATTCCAGAGTATGCCAGGAGCCAGGGTCACAGCAAATACTAAAACCCACGAGGAGGTCGCGGACCGCTGGGGCAGATGAACAGCGAATTCACCCGAGTGGAAGGAATTCTGACCTGCCCTCACTCCTACCCTAAGCCATGTTCCTGGGAGCCACAGCAACGGTTCCCACAAACACATGACTAAGGATCCGAGTGTTTGGAGTAGAAGGGCTTTTTGAAATCTAAGATCCCAACTTCCTTCTAGAAAACTGATACCTGAGAGAGAAGGGACTTTTCCTGGGTCACAGAAGCAGGTTGGGGAAGGTGACAACCTACTGTCCTGACCCAGAGTCCTTTCCTTTTCTCTCCTCAGTAGTGAGGACTATTCATTTCATTTTAGGCTTCGAAATGCGGGCCCAGAAATCTTGGGATGTGTGTGCGTGTGTGTGTGTGTGTAAGAGAGAGAGAGGAAGAGAGAGGGAGAGAGACTGTGTGTGGGGGCGGGGTGGGGCAGGGACTCTTTGAGGTAGGACATGAAGGCAGTTGTCTTGGTTCCCTTACTGCGGGAGGCCTGGGGAGCCTGTTCACTGAATCTGAAACGTCTGGAATCCTTTGCTTTCTGAATCCTCTGACCAAGAGAGGCTGATAACTTCTAACTTAGCACGTTAGATCTTCAGCAGCAGCCAGACTTGGGTTCAGTTCTACTGTTTACCAGATGAGTGGCCTCGGATAAGAGGCTTAACATCTTGGGCCCTAAATTCCTCCTCAATAAATGGGAACAACAACAGAACCTATCTCCTAGGATTGATGGTGAGCACCTAACACATAGTTTCGCTAGGTAAGGGACAGCCATGTTTCTTGCAAAATGGATTGTCAATGATCATTTGTTGGTTAGTTTCTGAGCCAAAACAGTTTGTGTGCCTGTATCTCATTCAAATACCACCATTTCTCTGTGTGGCAGGTACTATTATCATAAGGTACTTAACACTAATAGCACATAGTAAGTGCTCACAAAAAGCTATTAGTGAAGGCTCTTCTGTCTTATAAAAGAAAAAGAGCATGGAGAGGCGCTTTGCAGGGTGTAAGGTTCCGCACAAGTTTGTGCTGTAATCTTTACGTCGCCCTTTGTGGTCATATCCTTTATTTATTCTTCTTTCTGAGCTGCTGTGATGGTCCCTTAGTTACCGTGACCATGGAAACACGGCCGCCGTCCTGGATTGGACCGTTCGCGGGCTCTCTATGGAGACCACCTTCAGGTCCTGCCGACGGACCACGGGGCGGGCTTTTGAGACAGACGAGAAGGGAGTCGGGAGTTGTAGGCGATGGGCGTGGCTGCGGTGGAGCGGTGCACGCCGGGAGTTGTAGTTCGCGGGCGAGGCGGTTGGCGGCCCCCAAGAGGAACTCGGGCTTCACCCGGATGGCGGCTGCCACGCGCGGCTGCCGGCCCTGGGGCGCACTCCTTGGGCTGCTCGGGTTGGTCTCGGCCGCGGCCGCCGCCTGGGACCTGGCTTCGCTGCGCTGCAACTTCGGAGCTTTCTGCGAATGCGACTTCCAGCCCGACCTACCAGGTAGGAGGAGCCAGGGAGCCCGGAGCCGAGGGGCGGGCGGACCCAGGAGCGTTGGGAGCCCGGGCCGGAGCGTGCCCCGGCCGCAGCCGCTGTGACCAGGAGTGTAGAAACGGGGTGCGGCACCCGCAGACGGCCGGGGCCAGAGACGGACCCAGCTTCGAGGGCATCTGAGAGCCCCGAGTGCGGACCTGATGCGAGGGTTTGGGGGTGCCTGCTGGGGCGCAGGCCGGCCTGTCAGGATGGAGAGGCCTTTGACAGCAGAACGCTTAGGAGGAGGTGTCAGGCCTCCACGGAGCGGACTGGCAGTCAAGGGCGAAACCTGCTTTGAGGGTGGCAGGGGTCTGGGACACACCCTGTTGACAGCTCGCTCTTGCTCAGGGCTGAGCAAAATCTAGAGAACCGTCTGGTGGGGGCGCTGCCGAACTGAGCCATGCCTGAAGGTGGCTGTTGCCGCCAGAGACCCCAGGGTCCCCAAGCCATGTGCACAGACAATTTGGACAGTAAGAACACAGGAATCCGGGGGTGCGGAGGCGGCCCTGGAGTAGGGGCTGTGGCAGTTAGCGGGGACCCGGCTGCGGTGGCTGCGGTGCCTGCGGGGCTGACGAGAAGCTACTAAAGTTCCTGGAGAAGCAAAGTAGAATTTCCTAAGAACATAATGGATGGAGAGGAGAAAACCTATGGTGGCTGTGAAGGCCCTGATGCCATGTATGTCAAATTGATAGCTTATGATGGTCATGAATTTATTGTAAAAACAGAACATGCGTTAACATCAGGAACAATAAAAGCCATGTTGAGTGGCCCAGGTCAGTTTGCTGAGAACGAAACCAGTGAGGTCAATTTTAGAGAGATCCCTTCACACGTGCTATCAAAAGTATGCATGTATTTTACCTACAAGGTTCGCTACACTAACAGCTCCACGGAGATTCCTGAATTTCCAATTGCACCTGAAATTGCACTGGAACTGCTCATGGCTGCGAACTTCCTAGATTGTTAAATAAAATAAATTACAATAAACTGTTAATTTTTTCAGTATTTAATACCTGT
>CAUYSK010072664.1:0-18069 GCA_963575035.1 Avahi laniger | reverse complement strand
TAATTTCTTTCTATTTTTGGTAGAGATGAGGTCTCGCTCTTGCTCAGGCTGGTCTCGAACTCCCGAGCTCAGAACGATCCGCCCACCTCGGCCTCCCAGAGAGCTAGGATTACAGGCGTGAGCCACCGCGCCCGGCCGGATTTCTCCTGACTTTTGTTTCCTACTTCATTCTCTTCATTTAAGCCAAATAGGCTCTCTGTCCCTATAGAATCCCACACAAGCATTTGTAATTATTGTTCTCCAGATAAAGCGAGTCCTCTGCTAGCAAAATTAAGAAGAAGAACCACTGCAAAACAATTGCAAGAAACAAAAACACAACGGAGATAGTGGTGAGGATGGCTCCCTGCACCTGGAAGAACCACAGTATTTCGGAGCTGGAAGGGGCCTCTGAGAGCATCTGACGATAATCTTAATGTTCTCTTCACATCAAATCTCAGCAGTCAAGAGACCTCCCAAGATCACACAGTGTGTGGCAGAGCTAGTCAGAATCCAGTCCAATTGACTCCTAGCTGAATGCACTTTTCATTTAATAATTGTTTCAGGGGATTGTATCTTGTTTCTAAGCAAAATCCAGGTAGGAACCCAAATCTCCAGGGCACTTGCTGAAATAGCTCATTGGGGTTCCTGCTCACTGCTGACATTCCCCTTTCCCCATTCTGAGCTGTTCCACATTGAGAAGGCGGGGAGGAGGAGTATTTCATTCTGAGTACCTGTAGCAATAGCTAATAGTAGCCAAAATTTATTGAGCATTGTGCTGGACACTGTGCTCAGTACTTACATGCATCAGCTCATCTAATACTCTCACAACAAACATATAAGCTAGGCACGATTATTCCCATTTTACAGTTAAGGGGAATGAGGCACCAAGCACCTAAGACACTGGCTTAAGCTCCCACAACTGCTAAGAGGTGGAGGTAGGATTACAGTCCCTCTCTGTTCCCCATCAGAGGTAGCTCTCTGACCCGCTGACTTTTTAAAACCACATAGTAAATGCAGGGTCCAGGGAAACTCAGACTTTGGCTGACCATGAGGAATCCTCATATACTTAGCCAGCTGTCTCTGCAGGAAACTGGCAGCCCTTGTCTAGCCATGGGACTCTCACCATGGATGGCAAACTGGGGACTTGGGAGTTTAGTTTCTAGTTCTTTTGCCCAAACTCTTCTATTGGGGGTTGAGGGAAAGGAAGAGCAATGAGGAAGTAAACGTTCTGGTTTAATGGGAAGAGAAAGAAAACAGAACAGGTTTGTTTTCATAACCAAAGATACTTTAAAAGCCACACCCTGCTTTGAAGAGCTACAGAAGAAATTCTATGCTGTTCTTAAATTCTTCTACCACACTCAGTAACCATTTCACTAAGAAGTCTTACATCAGATTGGACTTAAATCAGACACAAAAAAAGGACTTCTGGGCAAAATGAGCCAGTCATCTCTGTAAATTGGAATTTCTCTTTACAAAATCCCTTTCCTGAACTGAGAAAAGTAATGAGTTCAACCAGCTCTTAGAGCCTCCTTTAAATTAAGGCCATGCAAAGGCAGAAATGCTGAAGGTTTCAACAGGGACAGGTATGAGGTAGTTTTCGAACTTCTTACCTCCCTCTTTTGTGCTCAAGAGCACTTCAGAAACTGGTACACATTTGGCAGGTGAGACAGGTGACTGTGATCTGTAAAGGTGTGAGAAAGTTGGTGCTTGTGGAGGAGCAGGGCCCAGGAGCAGCACTTCTGCCAACGTGATGCATTGCTTTTCCCCCAAACCTGCAATTTATTATGATTTTGTGCTTCTCCGAAAGTCAAAAGTTCTCAACATCACACCCTTGAATCTTAGCCTTAAGGTCCTTTTTAGCAAGAGCACATACATGTAGTCCTTGAGCCAGCCCAGGTTACATGTATAAAGAATTAAGTCATGGAGGGAGCAGTAATTCACTGTATTTCTTTTCTGCAACTAGCCGTTTCTGGCATGGAACATACAACTGTGCACTTGTCTCAGGAGCTTGCCCAAAAGAACAAATAATTCAAGCTAGTCTTTGTAACTGCTGATCTTAACCACATACCTATTGTTTTCAAGACAAAGAAATTCACATTGGCTTTGATGGAGCATATAGAAGAGACAAAATTAAACTACTTGATCTTGAATATAACTCAGAAACAGCCATTCTACGTACGGGATTCCATATACTTATTTCAAAATCTGGTTTGTCCTTGGGAAGGCAGAATGAAACAGGAGCTTAAATGCACTTACTCTTGAATGCTCCAAATAACTTGCCTCTTTGTTCCCAGATACACTCATTTATGCCATAAAGGCATGTCAGTTTCTTGCTTTCTGGCAAGCGTCGTTCAGTGGATGTCTTTTGTTTGAATTTCTGTGCGGCTGGGGATGTGCAGTGTGTCAGTGCTGCAGGCATGCTAGCCAGTGTGTTCGTCAGTTTCATTTCCGACTTCTCCTCAGGGTGTCTGTAAGAGTATCAGATCTCTACAGTGCATTTCAGTACACAAAGAACTAACGGGTCAGAGGACAGTGTGGCTCAGCTGAAAGAGCAGGGGCTTTGGAGCCTGTAACCTTAGGCAAATCACATAACCTAAGTCAATTTCCTTATGTGCAAAATTCAAAGAAAATTCTATCAACCTGGCTGGGTTGTTGGAAGATTGTATTAGTTTGCCAGGGTTGCCATAACAAAATTCCGCAGACTGGATGGCTTTAAACTGATCTTCTCTCTGTTCTGGAAGCTAGAAGTCCAAGATCCATGTGTCAGCAGGTTTGGTTTCTTCTGAGAGGTCTCTCGTTGGCTTGCAGATGGCCATCTTACTGATGAGTCCACATACGGTCTTTGGTCTTTGCTCTGTGCTCCCATGTCTGGTGTCTGAATTTCCTATTCTTATAAGGACACTAGTCAGATCAGATTAGGGCCCTGTAAAGACCTCATTTTAACTTAATTACCTTTTTAAAGACCTTATCTCCAAATATGGTTACAATCTGAGGTACTGAGGGATAGAGCTCATCACATGAATTTTGTGAGGACACAATTCAGATGATAACGAAAGACTAAATCCGCGGTTCCCAACCTTTTTGGCACTAGGGACAGGTTTCATGGAAGACAATTTTTCCATGGGAATTGGGGTACAGAGCTTAGGCAGTGATGCGAGCCTCGGGGAGCAGCTATAAATACAGATTAAGCTTCGCTTGCTCACCAGCTGCTCACCTCCTGCTGTGCGGCCCCCTGGTTCCTAAGTTTCATGGAAAACAATTTTTCCACAAGTGGTGAGGGGGTGGGGGAAAGGGAGTGGGAGGAATGGCAGAGCTCTTCGACCCGGTCCCTAACAGGCCACTCACTGGTACCAGGGGTTCGGGACCACAGGACTAAATGACAAAGTAGGAGTTTGATAAAAGCTCACTTTTCCCCTTTCTTTGGCATAAGAACTTGTGCTTTGAAATCATAAAGACATAATTTCAGCTCCTGGCTCTGCTGCTTGCTAATTATGTGAATCTGGACAAGCTGTTTACCCAGTTTCATCATCTGTAAAATGCCTATACCTTCCTCAGATGGGCTAACTATGTGAAGTGCTTCACAGTATCTGGAAGGGGTAGGTAGAATGTATTTGCTATTAATTGCATTATTTCTTCCCAGCAGTAATTGGGATCAATGCTTCCTATTTGCCTCTTTTTGTCAAAGTGCTTGATGACTACTAGCCTTGGTGAAGGTCTGGGAACTAAATAAAGAGTGATAAATCTCTATCCTAGAGATTTCAATAAACATTGCTTGATTGGCTGAACAAAGCGGCAGAGGTGGTGGATGGAACAGCCCCAACAGAGCCTTACTCTAGAACCACCAGCAAGTCCACATCGGACTCCACAGCATCAAACCATCTTCCTTGCAGTATGATGACCCATGTACTTCCTTGTCCCTTAGCCGATCTTGCGACAGGATTTTCCTTAAAACAAAAAGTTACAGGCAGCCCAAAGACAGCAGGACTGGAAAGCAAACAGCATGCTACAAAGGACTCTACCCAGCAAGTGAGGAGCTACAGCGCAGGAGGTGGCTGAGCTGAAAAGGTATCTTAATTGTTGCTTCTAGTCAGGGAGACCTCTGGACAAAAGCCCAGTCCTCACTTTCAACCATTCACCCTTCCATACCAGCAAGATTAAAAAGAACCCCCAAGGCCGGGCGTGGTGGCTCACGCCTGCGATTTTAGCACTCTGGAAGGCCGAGGCGGGTGGATTGTTTCAGCTCAGGAGTTCGAGACCAGCCTGAGCAAGAGCGAGACCCCGTCTCTACTAAAAATAGAAAGAAATTGGCAGGACAACTAAAAAAATATATATATAGAAAAAATTAGCCGGGCATGGTGGCGCATGCCTGTAGTCCCAGCTACCCAGGAGGCTGAGGCAGAAGGATTGCTTGAGCCCAGGAGTTTGAGGTTTCTGTGAACTAGGCTGACACCACGGCACTCTAGCCTGACCAACAGACTGACACTCTGTCTCAAAAAAGAACCCCCAAAATAAGTAAAACCAATTCCCACTACAGCACATAACTGCATTGTTACAGTTACAGCAGTACTACTCCAAAAGTGATCTGCGAACCTGGGCCAATCCACAAACTATTTGCTTCTTGTCCATGATAAACTACAGAAATCCAGAGTAAGCATTTAGAAATTTTAATAGTAGTTTGACAGAGTAATTTTATGTCCATTGAATCTATAATAGTTTTATGCCTGTATTTAGTCTTTTAATTCCATTTTTTCTAGAAATTCACTTTGTATTTTACAAAAATATTGATCCATGGCAATCAGGCCTGCAGCACGAATATTTAATAGCTTCAGCCCTGTGTCACAAGCTTCTAATATCTGAGTGTAAACAAGCATCTTTCATAAACCAGCAGCATGCTATTATGTAGGCCCTGGAATGTCCCACTCCAAAATAAAAAACACTGCCATAGCATTTTTTTTCCATTTCACCAAAAAGAGAAGAAAATGAGTTTTATCAGAAATTTAGTAAAAATCAGCTTCCAGAGTACATTCCAGTCCAAGCTTTCACACTGGAAGTGATCAATGTCCAGAGGGTTTATTCAAGCGTTTGTGTGGACTACAGACAAGACACTACGGCTCAGAATAGGAAGGTATCATAGTGGGAAAAACCCTGAATCTGAGTCAGAAAATCTGGATTCAAATCCTGGCTTTATTGTTCAAAAGCTTTTTTGACATCGGGTAAGTGATAATCTCACCTAGCCAGTTTTCCTAACTATATAATGTGGAGAGTAAAATTATCATAAGACTGTTGTGAAATTCAAAGATGTCTGTGGAAACTGTCTCATAAAGAATAAAGTGCAGAAGTACACAATGGGGTTGATATTATGAGCCCAGCTTTCCAAGAGTTCGCAGTCTCAAAGGAAATTGCCCCTATGATACAGTGCAGTAACAAAGTTGACCAAAATACTGACATTCTTCAAATATTGTTAAAGATTTGCCAAATTAGAAAATATTGCCCTCAAATTCTTCCCTGTGCAGAAATTACTGTTATTTTTGAATGAACTATTAATATTAAGCATATTTGCTTCCACAGCTGCCAGACATCCAGCAGCAGTGGGAGGAAGAGGAGAGCCTATCGTGCCTGTCCTCCTGGCTCCCAGCCTCACGTGAGCCATGGGAGGCTCAAGGAAGTACGAGACTTGGCAAGAACCAGGGAAGAGCAGCTCTTCCCTGGTTTAACTTGTACAGCTACTTGAAGACCCTGCAAAAGGATACAAACTCGAAAACACACCATTTAACTGCTGTACTTTAGGTAAGAGAAGATCAGAAAATCGTACTGTATTTTAGCTTTATTGAAGACATATTACAGTAGACAAACAAGAAGACAAACACATGCTCTATAAAATATACATTCTTATGTGTGACAAAATATAAATAGATACTAGGAAATGGCCACACTGAACAACTTGGCTTATACCTCTCTTTAGGTCCATCTAATATCAGGGCTGTTCAGACTGACATCACCTGATGGGAAAAAAAGGACCGGGGAAATCAGAGGGTAGAAATAAGCCTCTCTATGGATCGAGAGGCCAGGTTAAGCAGCTGAGAGCTATCCCAAGAGTATTTGACCACCTGATGATCAATTTCTCTTTTTATGACAATTACAGCTGATAAAAGATCACTTTACTCCTTACATCTGAAAACAGGCACAAGTCAAGCCTTCTTCATCTTCACCCTATCTTTTGGGGATTATTAGGACTGTTAAGAAACACTCAGCACACAGCCTTGAGGGAGCAGGTCCAAATCTTAACTCTTAAAACACATACGCACACCTACCTTAGTACCCACAAAATCTCCAAATGATTCTTGGGTTTTCAGGTGTGGTTTGGTTGAGTGAAGCTTGTAATATATCCCTTAGTTCAGAACTTGTTACTTTTGTCATGAACCACATAATTGTCCAAAAAAGAAAGAAAATCGAGGCTAACTGATACTGGATTAAAATGTTCTCCAAACAAAAAAGGTTCAGGTAGAAGAAGTAGGGGGAAAAAAATCTGCCAAATTGAACTAAGGAAAGAGTTCATGTAATAGAAAAATGAAACATTACTTGCAGGCTGACAAAAAAAAAAAAATTTAGCTCAACCTTCTGAAGTCCAACTGTTTTCACAATCACCTTCATAATCTGCATCAAGAAGCAAAGAAATGGAGGATGTCACATATAATGATAGCAAATTTAACTATGTTGCTCCATTATCCTTCTGGCATTTCTGTGAATATTAAAATGATTAGAAAAGACCATGACATACTTGGGTAAAATATTGGCATAAAACTGAACACCACAATTCCAACCCCATTCCAATTGGGGTCCCACAGATAAGAACGAGAATAAAAATCAAAGGGTAAAAGGGAGAGTTATAATACATTATAGACTTTAAAATTTTTTAGTATAGTAATGCCGTTTATATTAGTAACTACTTACAGATTTCCTAACAGCAGAATTTCATGTTTTCAGCCATGAACACAAGTCAGAACCCTTTTGTCAACCAAGGTCCAAAGTTCTTTAGTTTATAAAAAACCCTGAAATGCTCTAAACTGAATACAAAGGATTTTGAATGACAAAATTTTAAGATTATCAGATTGCTTCTGGGGATTTCCAATGACAAAACTGAAAAAGACCTTAAAAGTCATTTTGCCCACATTTCATTTCAATGCAGAAATTTCTTCAGCACTATTAACAGATGATTATATAGCTTTGTATGCACCTTTCCCCCAAAAGGCTGATTAGTCCAATTGTCATATAAAAGTAATTGTTAGAGAGTCGGTTTATATAGAATTATTAGCAAGTGTATAATGCACCTCCTTATACATGACTCTTGTCCTTTAGAATAAAATCCTTATTTCATATGACAACCCTTTAAGTAGTTAAAAACTTCTATCACTCTCTTTTTTCATAGGAAAATAGATAACAGAATCTAAACTGCTTCACATTTTAACGTTTCTTTTATAAACTCACAATGGGCAACGTAAAGGCAACTGTTTTAGAGTAGCTTGCATACAAGGGAAAGCACTTGAGAAGCTGCAGAGTGACAGAAAGCCAATGGCTTAGGTGAAGACCTGTGCCAGTAAGTCTTGGAGTTTAAGGAAAATGCTATTTTTTTCTTCCAGGTAGACATGGAGAATCAGCCTAAGAGGAGCACAAACAAATTAAGAGAATTTATGTATCCATACTGAAATGAAGTGGTCAGTGGGGGTTGGGGGTATATTTCTCTCAGCATTTAGTTTGCCTTGCTTTGCAACATCCCTGATTAAATTGGCATTAGACAGACATTACACTGCTAGGAAGAAAACACTCATGAACTACTAATACTATTTATATTAGAGGGTTAAAGCACTCCTTGGTCAAAAACATATGCAAAGATGAAAAGTTTCAGGAATTCCTTTTCCTGGGATTAGAATTTATTAATAAATATATTTTTTAAGACCAGAGATAGGCTCTTCACGTTTAAACATAAGTGACTAGTTATTTAGACAAGCTAGGAACATCCAGGAGGACATCTCAACCATCTGAGTTGACACAGCGGAGAATAACCTGGCCCTTCAGGAGACCAGACTCTGACACCACTGGCAGCGGAAGGACCGTTATGCTGAAGTACAGAGGCGGCACTTCCACACGAAAAGTGTTCTACGGCATTGGCTCACAGCCTGTTTCCTGCCCTCTCACAAAAGACAGCTGATGTTCACTTGCAACAATCACTGGCAGCCTAGCCCTACTTTGTCCACTCAGGAAATCTATCAGAATTTGAGTGAGAGTACTATAATTATACGGATAACTTTGAAAACATTAGAAAGGCGAATCACAAAGTAGTTAAAAATTCATTGGCGCACACCTCTCAGATGATTCTGACACTCCAGTGTGCTATAGCAACACTAGCATTCAGATATACTGCTCTAGAGAACAATGGGAAGTTTTTTGATAGAGCCAAAATTCTTTATGTTTACTGATACTGTTTAGAAGCACAATATTTTTTTTTCTCCTCATGAGAATTTCTTAGACCATTACTCCTGCTACAGAGGAAATAAATCTAGTTCAAGTTGGAGCAAGCGGCATTATTCTTGTTCTACTATAACAAACATTTCATGAAAGCAGCTTTTTATTAAAATAGCATAATCCTCCTTAGTTCCTGGAGGGAATTACAGATTCACAGAATGTTACAGTTGGAAAGGGCTTTAGAGCATCTAGACAAATACCCTCACTTCATAAATGAGACAGTAGAGCCTACAGAAGTAATGGGACTTGCCCTTGATTACACAGCTAGTAACAAGCAGAGCTAGCAAACCAGGTCTCTTAATTACAAATTGCACCATAACCTAGTAAGTAAGAAGAAAGACAGCAGATTGAAGGGACAGGAAAATTGTGACATTTAAGTTGTTCAAAGTGAAAATGTACAGAAGCTGGAAGTTTAAACAGGAAAAGAAAGGTATGGCAGCACTAAACAGCTAAAGAAGTGCTGCTCCCCATGGGAGAAAAATTTAGGATTGAAAATAAGTATGAAATTCAGCTAAACTTTCTGGCAAAAACCCGAGACATTATGTGAGTTTAGAACCCTTAAATTTACAAGGACTTAAAAAATAGGTATTTTAATTTAAGTGATCGAAGTTATCTAGTAAGTAACTAGTGTTAGATTTAGAGGAGTGAATAGGACACTTTGTATATGGAAACCTGAAAGCACAAAGAAAGAATTTTAGCCCATGACAGTCCATTAGAGTGTTAAGTTCCTTGCTTACATAAAGCTCTTTGCTATCAGAAATTCAAGAAAACTTTTTGGCTTAAATAATCACTTGCACAGGTCGGGTGTGGTGGCTCATGCCTGTAATCCTAACACTCTGGAAGGCTGAGGCAGGAGAATCGCTAAAGGTCAGGAGTTCAAGACCAGCCTGAGGCAAGAGTGAGACCCCCATCTCTACTAAAAATAGAAAGAAATTAGCTGGACAACTAAAAATATATAGAAAAAATTAGCTGGGCATGGTGGCGCATGCCTGTAGTCCTAGCTACTCGGGAGGCTGAGGCAGAAGGATTGCTTGGGGCCAGAAGTTTGAAGTTGCTGTGAGCTAGGCTGACGCCACGGCACTCTAGCCCAGGCAACAGAGTGAGACTCTGTCTCAAAAAAAAAAAAAAAATCACTTGTACAAAACAAGGATCATTCTAAAGCTTTACAGTTTAAGAATTTCTGTACATTCTTCTACTCCCAAGAGCACTTGTCCCTTCTTAAGATATACTGTGCATTGGTAAAGAGAGATTAAAAACAAAACAAACAGAAAAGAAGCAGTCTTTGGTTTCCCAGTCAGTGAAGTACTTTGCTGAAAGAAAATATTCCCACTCAGAGAAAGCACAAAGTGAATACAACTAAAAACAACTAAAACTCACTCTGGTATTTCAACACTATGTTGCAACAGTCAATTTTCCAATTGTTCTTCACGATAGAAAACTCAGATTCTGATGATGAAGAAGATGGATCTACAGCCCAGTGCAGGAGTCAGATGGACCAATTGGTTCGGGAAGAAGCTTTCTGTTGGTTTGTAAATAACCTGAGCGAAGAAGACTACAAGGCTTATGAGGGATAACAATTTGCTAGTACCACAGGGAAAGTACAGAAAGAAGAGTTGCTGAGAAGGTTAAAACAAATTAAAGATGATCCATCATAGAATCAGGTGAAAACAGAGGTGAGAGAGACTCTCTGGATGATGTCTAGTACTAGAAGTGAGTCTCTAGACTGGCTTATCTCTTTTGGACAAACAGAAATTATGATAGGAAGTGAGCAAAGAGAAAACCAGGCTTGGACAGCAGCAAGCCAAAGGAATCCATATAGTAGTAATTTCAGATTCAGTGTAGGGATAAATATTAACCTTTATCATGGGAGTCCGAATACAAAGAATGAATATGCATCATCTCTGAGACTTCCCAGGGAGAAAATATGGAAAACAGCCATAAACAAGTGGAAAATCCACAATGTGAGTCAAGGTTTGCAAGGCCATCTAGACCAAAATGAAGTGCAACTGAAGCATTAATGGAAGTCCCACCTATCAGAGGTCAGAGAAGACTGAAAATCAGGAGCCCAGACCATCAGAGAACCAGAATGAGAACTAAGAGTAGGTTGCCTCCAAACTCGTGGCATGAAATTTCACAAAGATTTCATGATACTATACATTTCAGACTTCTGAGCAGCCTCTGATAAATGAAACTGAGAAATTTTCTTTAACTCAGCAGCATGAGACATTGAGATAGCAAACAACTGAATCGCAGTTGCAAAGTGGGTATCTTTTTGCAGCTTCAAGAAACCAGGAATGCCTTTCCAGCAGAATATTCTTCAGATAAAACCAGAAATGGTGAATATGGAGACCAAGAAATCTAACCATAGTCCTGAATGTCACAGTGAGAAGAATTCATCCTGGAGAATATTTGCCGAGAGACAACATATCTAATAGAACTCAGTTAACATCTGAGACACCAAACAACACTGTCACTTTAGAAAGTGAACAAGGAAGACTCCAAAATGTTTTCACATTCTGATCCAGCAGGTGTAAACTTATTTCAGTATCAACAGGATTCCTGGTCACAGAATTTTAAAAACTAATTTAAATAATACATCTGTTGCATCTCAGAGAGCATTAAGGCAGAAAATGACAAGATTTGCTAACTTCAGTAAACTTAACGGATGGTGACAGTGATTTAGATCCCAGTGGCTCACCCCCGAGTCAAATCATGGAACAGCCAGTCACAGAATGAAAGAGATGGTTCTGGGCCAACCATGGCAGCTCACATCTGTAATCCTAGCACTTTGGCAGGCTGAGGTGAGAAGATTGCCTGAGGCCAGGAGTTTGAAACCAACCTGAGCAAGAGCAAGACCCTTTTTTTATTCCCTACAAAAAACAGAAAAATTAGCCAGGAGTGTTGGTGGCACGCCGATAGTCCTAGCTACTCGAGAGGCTCAGGCAAGAGAACTGCCCGTGAGTTTGAGGCTGCAGTGAGCTATGATGATGCCACTGCACTATAGCCTGAGCTACAGAATGAGACCCTGTGGGGAGGGGAGGGGAGGGAAGGGAAGGAGGGAGGGAGACAGACGGTTCTGATGTCAGTAGTTGTTCTGGTTCCAATTCAAGTCATAGTACTGCTTCCTATTCAAGTTCTGCAATATCTAAATCAGCCTCCAGCTTTTGAAGCATCCACTTTTGACGTGATGCTTACATATAAAACAACAACCTGAACTGCATCATTGGTTCCTAAAGAAATGAACTTTCCCCAATTTCTGTTTAAGAATAAAATATCAAGAAGCCAAAAAAAAAAAAAAAGAGAGAAAGAAGATATTCTCAAAACAAGTTTTCCTCTATCTGTGTGCACACGGCTGTGACAGACTGCCAGGCTCTAAAATAGCAAGCCTTTTAAAGCTAGAAAGGGAGCATCACCTAGCACTTGTAAACAGATGGTGTATGATTAGACATATGAACCTGTAGGCATGAAGAAAGCAGTTAATCACACTAAGACTGTTGGTACAATCACTAAGTACTCTGATTCTACGTATATACTTCTTAACAAATAAGTTTTCAAACTTCAAACAAAGTTTTTAGATCTCACTAAACTCAATTTTACAAAAACCGTCTGTGATCTGAGAAGCTGCTGTCCATATTATAACTGGATAGTATATATAATCTTGGCATATCAAAAATATTTACACTGCAGCCAACACATATGGTCAATGAATAGAAAAATTATTTATAAATGCACATATATTTACAATGAGCTCCCTTGGCAATAGGGACACACAAAAAAATTCACAAGAATACAAAAGCCTTCAACCTGGTACCAGTTGGTCAAGCCTGGGATTCTTGCCAAAGACCTTGAATATCAAAGCCCCGATCTCAACTATCTGCTTAAAACCACAGAAGAATCCCAGGCACGTTTGCCAGAGGGCCCCAGAGTTATTTTTGCTCCTCGGAAGGCAAAGTAGAACAAAGGAGTGATGCTTTCTCAGGATCATTCTGAGGACTAGGACAATCCAGCATGGTAAGCAGCAATGAGACTCTTCCTGATAGGCAAATGCACACCTGGACACATCCCCGCTGAATCATCAGCACTTTTGTCCCTTATTTTCCCTCTGCCGACGCCGTACATTTAGATCATATGTACCCATTTCTGTCAGCCATTACCCTTTCTTCATCAGGTATATGCCCAAAAAAACGTGTGGCCCACTTTGGTGTGGTGAGATGTAATCGTAAACAAAGAGTAAAGCAAATGCTGACTTGGGGTTTCTTCTGAACTCCGAGGTAGTAAATATAAAATTAATTAATGAGTCTTTGCCCAGATTTCATCCTGAAGTGAGTTTCATGTGCCCTCGCCATCATCTTGAATGTTCTGAGTCCTGTTAAAATCAAAAGTGTGGTCCTGCAACCTGTGGCAGGACATGGGGGAAGCGGAGCAATCTGGATCCCTCTCTGCCAGGCCCTCGTTTTGATGAAGCTGCGGGGACTCGAGGACTGGCTGCTGGGAAAAGTGAGGATGAGGCAGGCCTAGTTCTCTGTTTACATTCCACAGAGGCCGCTGCAATGTTTCTGCGAAAGAAAGATAAAAATAATCAGTGGTGACCAGAAGTTCAACATTAATTTTCTAAAACCTAATGTCTTTTTAACCAAATCCTCAAAGAAATAAAGATGTCCAATATTCCTGAATAAGGACACTGAGATCATACACTTGCCATCTTCCTAGCCACAACAAAATAAAAACCGAACATGGTCTTTCAAATCTTTCTACTCAACAAACCTAACCAGTTATATACTGAGACCATGCTATGTATCATGCACTTTTACGTGTTATTTTAGTGGTTCTGCTGCTACAAAAATTTAAAAATAAAACTCTTTAGACACACAGAAAAGAAATAAAAGAGACTTACTGGTTTCCATACTGTAATGAAAGTCTCATGATACATAGGGAATATCTTTAAATATATTATAAAGTTGTTTTAAAAACAATCGTTCCCTTCCAACTTGTAGCATGTCAATAATTCTAACAACAAATAATTGAAAGCAGCTATATTAAATCAGATTATCTGCACTTTGGTTTCAAAAATGCACATTTCTCATTCTTCTTATTTACTGCAATTGTGAGCTATTGTCCCAAGGACCATGTACTAAAAGTTATATTAACTTCATGGGGCGAATTTTGGGAAAAAACAGCCAGTACCTATTTATGTATTAGAAACAAACACCTAGAACTAATAATAAAAGTAATACTAATAAAATAAAAATAAAATCCATGTGAAACGTAAGCTATAGCAGGGTTTCTCAAGCTTTACTATGCACAGGAATAAATGGGGATCTTGTTAAAATGTAGACTCTGATTCACTAGGTCTAGGGTGAGACCGTGACTTTGCATTTCTAACAAGCTCCTAAGTAATGGTGATGCTGACAGTCCACAGACCACACTTTGAGTAACAAGAAGCTAGAGTACTTTGGTAAACAGTAGGGAATGCACCTACAGATCAGATTAAAAATTAAGGTATCCCTAAGATTAGAAAAAAGATGGACTGCATTTTTGGTTTTTCTTAATCCTTATCTGTGTAACTCTTCTAGGACATGAAAAAATGGATTTAGTGCTGGCGTGTTTCTTTCATCCACACTGAATGTAAAAATAAGAGACTAACTTCAATAACAGTACTTTTTCTGACCTGTACCCTCTTTAGAAATCTTTAGAGCTAGTCTTTTAAGAACAACAGAGCTCATCTTAAGACCCACATTAAATCATTTACTCCTGCCTGAACCAGCCGTGGAAGTACCACTGTATACTTTGCCTTCCCCTATAAACCTACAGTTCTCACCTCCTACCCTATTTCCAGTGCTCTTCTGCTTCAGGCTGACAGGACATAAAAGCTGATTTAAAGCCTGGATGGACAGGAAGACATGCTCAGTAGTACTCTTCATGGTCTAGAAAGAGTTTTGTTTCAAATGCCAAGTTATTATCAAATGCCTAAGGTATACAATATAATGTGTATTTCTTTTCTTGGGCCATGTGGGACAGAAGACAAAACTGCTTTCCCACTTATGGACCTAATCATACCCGTGGGATAAAGAAAACACCTGCCAAGCAATGCTGAGATTAAATACTTACCTGACAGAACAGCAACCAAACCAACCATTTTAAAATCTTCTCAGCAAAAATTTTCACAAAATTATGTCCAAATTATATTCTTTATTTTAAATAAAGATGGAAGAAAAAAATTATTAATACCCTATATGAAACTCTTTTTTTGCTTTTTTGCTTTTTTTGATGGTCAAGTGAAGTATATGAAACTTTTTAAAAGCTATTTTATGTATGGCCTCTGAATTTTCAATAGTGTGATCTTGTTACCCCCACAAAAGCTGTTTTCATTCTACAGATGAAGACTTCTTTATAACTCTAATATGTAAAAATCTCTGGCTCTAGTTTACACCAGTTAACAGTGGCCAATTACTCCAGTATATCAATTTGTTTGCTTTCTGTCAAATGAGAGTGCAGCCTATTTGATAGAAGGAAAAGTAAATTAGGTGAAAATGAAAACAAAATAAACAACAAAAAAATGAACCCCTTACCACTGCTCATCTGAGTGGAGGAAAGTTTCTTCTCCTCCATCCTCTCGTGGTTGCTGGGAAAGGCAGGCAGCGCTCTGTCTGCTGATGGAATCAAGCTCTCCAGGACAGCAGCACCGTGGGGAGGACGGGCTAAGTATGTCTCTTTGGGCATCTGGACCATGAGGCTGGACAGGGTCTGATCTAAAACATCCTCCTCAGCCATGTAAGTATACGGACAGTATTCTCGGGTCCTGGAGTAGATGTTGGCATTGTCATAACAATCTGAGCAGATCACCCGGGTACCAGTTCCACCTAACGAAAATAAGGGAAAGAACCCAAATATCCTTCCATTAAGGAATAAGTTTTGCTAATCATCAGTTTTCTTCAACAGCTGTCATCATCATTATTGCTAGCATTTATGGAACACTTACTTTATAAATCAGGTGAAGTTTCAAGCTTTCTGTCAATTAACTCATTTATTTTTCACAACATCCCTATGACGTAGGTATTATTATTCCCCACATTACAGACAGAGTAAGTATGGCACAGAAAAGTTAAGTAACTTGACCAAAGTCACATTGCCAGAGTGAAGAACAGACACTTGAACCCAGGCATTCTGGCTCCAGAGCCCATGCTCTTGAATATTCCACTGAATCATCTCTGTCCAGCCTGGATAGGTCACACTCAAATCAAAGGGAGCCAAGACAAGGCTGGCACTGTGCTGTAAGATACATGCTTGGCTTAATCAAAGTAAAGCAGAGAACGAGGAGTTATAATGATTTCACTTCATGAAACTCCATGTTATTTTCATGAGTTAAGAGGTTAAGTAACACCAACTGCTAAAAGCATCCTCAGAGAAAGCCTCTGACAGTCAAGTCTTGCCTGACAAGTGTATGGTTGACAGAAGTAAAGCTTTAATAGTGAGGGAGTCCAGGGAGTATCATGTGCTTTGAAAACTGAATGATGAAGGAGAGAAGAGAGAGTGAGAAATAAACAGTGAGTTACTTATTCGAGATCAAGCAACAGAATATTAGAACTAGAAGAAACCAGAAGTAATTTAGTTTAACCCAAAAAGCGGTGTTATGCCCCACAAATTTCAAAGAGTAGAGACTTTTATATATTCTTTTAGAAGTCAGAAATATCCCCCTTTCCATGAAAAGCCAAAGTAAAATTCAATTTATCAATTATATAAAGTTCTATTGACACCCAGCCTAAAAAAAAAATCTCTGAAGAAATGGAACAAATCTTTCATTCACATGGTACTTGAAGTACCACATAGATTTGCTGAAAGAATCTATGAGAATCTTGGGGGAAGTTCTTTATAATGTATTATTTCTTTACTTAAAAACAAGAAAACTGAAGCTTAGATTTTAAGTAAATCGTTCATGATCACAGAGCTGAAAGAGGAAGAACTAGGAATCAAACCAATTCTTCTGTCCCTTAATTCCCTTCCCTGTGTTCTGTCACTCCCCATGGCAGTGCAGGTGTTGAAAGGGTAGAGGGAAGAGATGTAGTGTTGAGATGCCAGGTTTGTTTAATTAGGAAATATTTTATATCTCTCTGATGTTCTCAAATATATACTGAAAACAACTGCTACTATTTATTTATTTGTTTGAGATGGGGTCTGGCTATGATGCCCAAGCTAGAGTACAATGGTTATGTACAGGCCCAATCATAGTGCACTAAAGCCTCAAGCTCCTGGGCTCAAGTAATCCTCCCACCTCAGCCTGCCAAGTAGCTGGTACAACAGGCATGTCCCACTGTGTCCAGTTTCTAGTTACCCTTTAAACTTTACTGAATATTTCCTGTCAGCAGGAGAAACAAACCTCCCCTGGATGTCGTCTGAAGTATGCTCATGCCTGAAAAGGGTAAGAGACACTTGAAAAAAGTTTCCAGAACATCCACTTCCTATAATAACACAGGTTTAGGAGCCTCTGCTGTGTACTCCAATCTCTCATTTAAGGATGATGTGTTTCTGCTTTCTGTAAGATGATGTAAGATGATTTTCTTCTCTTGCTAAGACTTTAGTCCAGTTCCATCCTAGTTTGCAAGAGGCTAAATGTTTTCACTGAGTATACAATTTTTAAATATTGCTTCAGATGAATGGAGAAATTATGTACTGAAAAATAAACAATAGGACAGGCTGAAATTGTAACCAAGAATAACAAAGAGTCATTACCATCAGTGCCTTTGTGTATATATCCATTGACGGGAGGCATAAGTTGCTGATGACTGCCTGCCTCAGAGTTGCTGTACCCTTCCTGTGGCTCAGACAGTGTTCCTTGGGAAGACAAGTAGCTGGGAATGTCTGCAGGCAGATTGAGCTCCTCTGTAAAAGAGACATCTGTGACTCTCAAAGTTAGGCAGTTGAAGCCAACGTTCGGAAGACTATTTTGCAAACGTGTTCCCCTTTGATACTACTCGCTAGGAAAATGGCATGTACCTGGGACCCCAAGAGCATTTATTACTACCCCTAAAACTATTTCTCACTAGACTTCTTCTCAAAGCTTCATTTTAAAAGTATTACCAAAATCTAAAGATTAAAAATCTTATCTACACCCACACTTTCAAAATCTATCTGGCTGGAGCTCTTCTCTTGCAGGATTTCAGGGTTTCAGGATGAGAGATGTAAAAGACTGATCTCAATTATCCAGCCTTATATTTAGTTTAAAAACAAAAAGACTGATCTCAATCATGAGAGCTCCACTTTTCCCAAAAGCAAAATTATAATGAAAATGAGCCTTAGGTATGAAAGAAAGAAGATGCACCTATAATGCATTTATAAGAACAAAGTTTTGGGATAGTGTTTACAAATTTTTTTTTTTTTTTTTTTGAGACAGAGTCTCACTCTTTTGCCCGGGCTAGAGTGAGTGCTGTGGCGTCAGCCTAGCTCACAGCAACCTCAAACTCCTGGGCTCAAGCGATCCTTCTGCCTCAGCCTCCCGAGTAGCTGGGACTACAGGCATGTGCCCCCCACACCCAGCTAATTTTTTTCTATATATTTTTATTTTCTGATTAATTT
>CAUYSK010072662.1:0-12723 GCA_963575035.1 Avahi laniger | reverse complement strand
TGGTGGAAAGAATGCTTTCTCTTTGTATTTACCTCTCTGGAGGAAATGCTTAGAAAGTGAGGCTGGAGTAGGAAAAATGGTATTAAAGATACTTGAGCAGTTTGGTTCAATTCAATAAATACTTATTAAGTACCTTCTATGTTTCAAGTACTGTGCAAAAACTCCAGGGAGCTTTTCCTTTCTTCTTCTCTTCCTCTATTTTTCCTTCCTTCCCCCTCCCTCCCTCTTTCTTCCTTCATTCATCTCTTCTCTCTTTCCCTCCCTTCCATCCTCTTCCTTCTTCTCTCCTTTCATTTCCCCTCCCTTTCTCATTTCTTCTTCTTTCCCTCTTCTTCCCTCATCCCTCTTTCCCTCTTTCCTTCCTTCCTCTTAAAATATGTGTTGTATGGTTTCTGCCAGACCCTTCTCTCAAATTCCCCTTTACGGCTCTGAAGGTCCCCTAACACTCATTATACAATTCATAATGTTTCTCCCCTTTTCTTGTGGGGACCAAACAAGATGAACAAATTGTGACTGCTGCCCACTGTTTTTTGAGTAACTTACATTAAGATCAGTGGCCTGCCTTCCAGGGGATGGAGTCTAAATATGGAGAAAGGAAAGTGCATGTGTGATAATTTTCAAATTCCTGTGAGACTCATTCTCTGCCTTTCCCATGCTAGAAAATTCTCTGGGAGCTTCAATTCATGGGTCTTGCCTTTTAAGACACAAATCTGATTCTGAATATGAATTTAAAATGCAAATTCCAGAATACAGGGAAGAAAAAGGAAATATAGCATTTTCATTCTCTTAAAAGGTCTTTTACCAAAACCAGTCGGTTGTGCAGTGATGACTTAAAAGGAACACAGTCATGTACTACATTTTGAAGATTTTTCTCACCAGTTGGTGCAAACTTAGAGGATCCGAAACCCTGTAAACCCTAAAGAGCTCAAGTGGTGTGAATTTATGACCAGAGGTACAACAATATTCATGTTTGTTCTTTGGTCATCATTCTGTGTCCAACAAACATCTAATGAGCTCCTGTGATGTTGGGGATAATGAGATGAAAGGTGTATGAGTCCTTGCCCTTGGGGAGTTTAAAATCAAGCTGGAAGAGAGAGAGGCCATGTTAATGAGTCTGGTAAGTTCTAGCTTAGGAACATTGACTAAACTGTTTTTGTCGTGGAAAGCTTGAGAACGAACTCCTGTCTAGATGAGTCAAAAAGGGCTTTCCAGAAAGATGATCCTTGAGTTGAGGCTAGAAAATGAAATGGAAGGCAGCAGTGTGGTGAAAGAGGAGAAGGCTGGCCAAGGCATGGAAAGCTTGCACTGGGGGACGAGGAGAGATTTGGTGCAGCTGGGGTTGAGGGTCATAGAGGTATGTTGAGGCTGAGGCTGCAGAGGGAGTCCCAAGTCATGAAAAGACTCGTGTACTGAGTTTTGGATTTATCTTTGAAAGCGGGGGACAGGGGAGATGGCAGGAATGCACAGCTGTATTACCTAGTGCAAAGGTGGCCCTGGAAGCATGTGCAGGATGGTTTGGGACAGGATGGGATCAGAGAGAGAGAGGCAAGTTAGGAGGTGATTGCAAAAATCTAAGAAGAAAATGATGAAGGAGGCTGAGTGACCATTTAGAACAGTCCACTATTTCACAGATTAAACCAAAGCTCAGCAAGGTTAAGTCAGTTACCTAAAGTCACACAGCTAATGAGCAGCAGAACCAATACTACAAAAGAAAGTTGGAAAGACAATCATTATTTCTGAAGGCCTGCTCTGTGCTAGGCATGCTACACACATATGCAATCTCCTTTCATCCGCACAACTCTACAGAATGGAACAAATGAGGTTGTTCCATTTCACCAATGAAAATGAAGACTTAAGTGACTTACCCAAGTGCAATGATGGAACCCAGACCTCTCCACTTCAACATGCTGCTGCCAATGGGCATTGGTAACTTTTGCAATAAAAGGCATCTTTTTAAGAGGAAAATGGGAATAAAACAACTTGTTGATAGACTCAGCTGGAGCTCAAATGTTGCTATTCAGGGTTAAAGAACCCCTGGGCCATGTTGACTCCATGTTGCTTGGATTTCAGAACAACTCAGTGGTTTGGTACTCATGCCTTGCCCCTTCTTCTCTCTCTCTCTGGTTTAGGTGACAGAAGGCTTTAATTAACTAGGCCACTGCTCACTGGAGAAAGGTAGCTGCGACTGATCTCTCCCTTTGCTCTCCATGTGGCCTGACATTTCACGGGGTTCTCCTCTCTTTTCTCTTTCGGATAAGGAACAGCTGGGCCAGGGGGACTCTTGACCTAGATTTGATGTCCCTATTTCACAATAAAAGATATTGAAACAGACATGAAGCAGCAATATTAGAAGCATTTCTTTTCAAACAAAAGAGGATTCTTCAGAAAGTTGGAGATTGTTCTGGTTTTCATTGCTGCACATCAGATTGCTCCAAACTTAGTGGCTTGAGATAGCAACAATCATTGTCTTGTCTCTTCTAATTTCTGTGGGTCAGAAACCAGGGAAGGGTTGAGTTGAGTGGTCCTGTCTTAGGGGTCTCTCATGTAGCTCTTGGGAGCTGGGATAGCTAGGGCTGGCCCAGCATCTTTCTCTCTTTCTGTTGTCTCAGACAGCTCCAGGTGACGTCTTCACATGGCTTACTTTGGGCTTCCTCCCAGCAAGGCAGCCCCAGGGCAGTAGGCTGCTTTCCTGGTGGCTGAAAGCTTCAAAGAAAGAGTATTTCAGAGAGCAAGGCAGTGGCTGCATCACTTTTATGACCTAACTTTGGAAGTCACTTCTGCTATAATCTATTCGTCAAGGCAGTGACAGCCTCCCCTTACCCCATTTTAAGGAAGAAGACCCCACTACTCAATGAGAAGAATGTCAAGCTCACATTGAAAGAAGAACATGTGGAATGGGATATTTTCGTGGCCATTTTTGGAAACTACTATCTGCCCCCAAAGTCATGAGTGGAGATTAGAGAGAGATGAGGAGGGCGGAAGGACTAATATATTTCGTTTGTGATTAGGGCTAACGGTGATCTCTTAAGTGGCTTTTTACTTGCTAGTGAGTCTTACCAACCAAAGAAGTCCAAGTATTGCTCACAGTATAAGTGAATCTCTATTATTCAAATCAATAGAGGATGAAGACATAAATGCATTTTGCTCCAAAGTCAAACAAGAAATGAAATTCTCCCAGACTTAACCTTTTTTGGTGAGGGAATATTTATGATCAAGTGAAAACATTACTTTAGAATTTTCTGTGTAACTCTGATATTTTCTTCTCCAGATTTATAATTAATAGCAAAAATGCAATTTATAGAAATATAAAGATAGATTAATTTATGCTATTAAGACAAAATAAAAAAGCAATGAGAATAATATATTCCTATTATTAGATTGCTATTAGAAATGTAAAAATGCTAGTCATTAAAAATAAAAAAAATTTTTTCATTTGCAAGCACCCAGGTATTATACTAACTGGAACTTAATTTTTAAATTTTGTTATTTATCAAAAAGGACATCTATTAAAAAAGAAAGACATCTATTGCTCAGTTTTCAATTACTATGATGGCTGTGTTTTGTTCTTTAATTTTATTCTTATAAGCAAAACTTATGGCCGTTCTTTGATGAGAAAATGGCATTTCATGAACAAATACAAAAATACATTTTTTCATTTCTAAAAAATATAGTATATTTTGAAAGATTACATTAAGAAAGAGATCCTAAAATTAATTAAACAAATAAGGAAAAGTTTTTTTTTTAAAAGTAAATTCTAATTCTCTTATTAGATATTGTAATTTCTAGCTATAGTGAGACATTTTGATCTGCTAAACAAAAATACCTACAGTTTTTTAAGCTACCCATTGTGTATATGTATATATTTGTTAAATGTAGATCTATATTTATGATAATATTTTGATAATAAAGCATTATTTACAAAATACTAGTTAAGCACATAACTGTCTTGCCAGCTAAACCAAATAAATAAACTTGATTTTTTTCCTCCTTGAAGTTATTAAATTTAATCAAGTTGATCTAGTTTTAGAATTGTGTAAAACCAGCCTCAAAATTTTTCCAATTTTTTATATTGTCAACTTTAAAAATAAATTTATGTTTAATTTTTAACCTTAGAACATCATACAAAAAATCACATAGCCAAAAAAATCCCCCCAAACCATAGTGATCTTTTAAAATGTGTACCTGTGAAAAGATACACGTATGCACTCCACTAGAAATACGCATCTGAATTTTCTTTCTAAAGTAATTAATTTTCTAATTGATTTTTTTAGTACTACACCAATGGACAAGAAATTAAAATTGATACCAGTAAAGGGTTGGTATGGCAGTTAGGCTCATTGCTTGATATTGGCTTGGAGGGTGCATGAACTCTCCAATGGACCAAGTGGTAGGCAGCCTCCGCTTTACACAGCACACTTGCTTGTCTGTACAGGGTGTGATCAGGGTCCCAACTTCCCTCTTGTGTCAAATTTTACGGTACTATAAGTCATCCCTTTGAGTTATAAAGTATCCTTAAAAATTAAATATCTCAAGGGAAGGTAATTGTATTGGTTTTCTAGGGCTGCAATAATGAAATGGCACAAACTGGGTGGCTTAGAACAATAGAATCTTATTCTTTCACAATTCTGGAGGTCAGAAGTACAAAATCAAGGTGTAAGGCAAGGGCCATGTCCACGTTGAAGGCTATTCCAGTCCTTTTTCCTAGCTCTGGTAGCCCTGGGTGTTTCTTGGCTTGTAGCTGCATCTTCAGTGACATGGCTCTTTTCTCCTTATGTATCTTCGCATTGTCTTTCCTCTGTGCATGTCTGTGTCTAAATTTTCCCTTTTTGTAAGGACATCAGTCAGATTAGAACCTACCCTAATGGTACCATCTTAACTTGGTTAAATCTGCAAAGACTCCATTTCCAAAAAGGTCACATCCTGAAGTGCTGGGATAAGGGGTTAGGGCTTCAACATATTTTTATGAGGGAACACAATTCCACCCATAATAGCAATATAATGCATGAACCTATTATCAATACTTTCCCTTTAATATGAATTCTTGTATTTTCTTTAAAATATGTTATAAATTGTTTTTTAATTTAAAAATCAAAACTGCAATGATATATCACTACACACTTGTCAGGTTGGCTATAATTAAAAAAAAATAAACAACAAAGGGCAACAGATATAGGCAAGGATGTAGAAAAATTGGAACCTTTGCACACTGTTGGTGGAAATGCAAAATGGTGTAGCTGCTGCAGGAAGAGGTATGGAGGTTCCTTCAAAAATTAAAAATAGAGCTACCACATGATGCAGCAATCTCCCATTTCTGGGGATTTATCCAAAAGAATTGAAATTCAGGATCCCAAAGAGATATTGGCATTCCTAAAATTATTGCAGCTCTATTCATAATAGCTAAGATGTGGAAAAACCTGAATGTCCATCAACAGATGAATGGATAAAGAAAATGTGGTATACACATACAACAGACTACTATTCAGTCTGAAAAAGAAGGAAACCCTGCAGAATGCAACAACGTGGATGAATCTCAAGGACATTAGGTTAAGTGAAATAAGCCAGGCACAGAAAGGTAAATACTGCACGGTTCCACTGATGTGGGGTGTCTAAAATAGTCAAAGTCATAGACTCAAAGAGTGGACCGGTGGTGGCCAGGAGCTAGGGGAATGGAATGTTGGGAGTTGCTAATGAATGGATGTGAAGTTTCAGTGAGGAAAGATGAGTAATCCATAGAGACCCGCTGTGCTATGTTGGACCTGCCTACAGTCAGCAATAACGTGTTTCACACTTGAAAATTTGTTGAGAGGGTAGATCTCATGTTACGTGTTCTTGCCACAGTAAAATTAAAAATTTTAAGAAAGTAGTTAATGGCCACGGAAAAAAGAAAAGAAACTCTGAAGTCATATGGAAGTGTGGACAATTCAAAGCACGCCTTTACCCCAGCCCTGTCTGCTAGCTCCCTCACTAGAGATAATCATTTCAACAGTTTGAACTATTCTCTCAGAAACTTGCTAGGAACCTTCATTTTTCATTTATGAAATGGAACTGTTACCTTCCTCCTAAGATCATGTTTAGAGTGAAATGAGTTAGTAAATGTCAGAGATAAGGAACTTAATAAATGTTGCTTGCTTTTCCAATGCAGAACAGGTAGCCTAGAGTTGACTTTACCATGAAGCTATTGAAGCCTGGGTGTCAGGGCCCCTCACTTGCACGGGAAGAGCCAAGCAATGTGTTCAATGGGCACGTGTTTTTGTAAAATTTGCAGACATTTCTATGGTTTGAATGTTTGCGTCCCTCCAAAATTCATGCTGCAACTTAATCCCCAATGCAATAGTATTAACAGGTGGGGCCTTTACGAGGTGATTAGATGATAAGGGATCAGTCCTTATAAATAGGATTCGTGTCCTTTTAAGAGGACTTGAGGGAGCCTGTTAGTTCCTTCTGCCCATCCACCATGTGAGGACACAGCAACAGGGTGGCATGTGGGGAGCAGAGGGCGAGCCTCGCTGGGCACGGAATTTGCCAGCGCCGTGATCTTGGACTTCCCAGCCTCTAGACCTGTGAGAAATAATTTGTATTATTTATAAATTACCCAGTCTAAGGTATTTTGTTGCAGCAGCTCAAATGTACTGAGACATAAGGTCTCTTCACTGCAACTGGTTCAGACCGCTGTCTCCACTCTGGCTTCTCCTTCATCCAGTATCCCCTCTCGTTAGGAGAAGATGCAGTGGCAACAGGCATTTTTTTATTCAGCTGCAGGTTCTGAGGGACGTGTTTGGGTGGTTTTTTTTGAGACAGAGTCTCACTATGTTGCCCTGGCTAGAGTGCCGTGGCGTCAGCCTCGCTCACAGCAACCTCAAACTCCTGGGCTCAAGCGATCCTCCTGACTCAGCCTCCCAAGCAGCTGGGACTACAGGCATGCACCACCATGCCCAGCTAATTTTTTCTATATATATTTTTAGTTGTCCAATTAATGTTTTTCCATTTTTGGTAGAGACAGGGTCTTGCTCTTGCTCAGGCTGGTCTCAAACTCCTGAACTCAAACAATCCACCTGCCTTGGCCTCCCAGAGTACTAGGATTACAGGCGTGAGCCACTGCGCCCAGCCTTGGGTGATTTTGCTGAATATGTTTCTGCCAGTACTCCCTGCTGTGCCCACTCGCCCGGAGCCGTGACCTGAAGGTCCCGGGCCAAGGTCATGTTCATGAAAACGTGTCTTGTGGTGCCCGGCATGGATGTATGTGTTCCACGGAGGAGACACTAGTTTTGAAATGAATGAGCCAGAGGCCAGTCTATGGAAACACTTTGAATCACTAGATGTGCCCAAAGTGGAGGATTGGGTTGTCATCTCTCAAAATGGAAATTTTTCTGTCAAGACTGTTTCTGATAATGCAGTGATACGGTTGTAAACACACCATAGATTTCCTCCTTTACGATAGGAATTGTGTAGCATAGACTTTATCAGAATTGCTGTGCTGGTAGGAAACAGACCCGTAATCTGTATTACAAAGAGACAGTATCTCTCTGTCGGTGAAGTTGTGTGTTTTGTGCATTCCATTACAAAAGACAAATTTCAATCAACTCTGCTGGAGGAAGGACTAAATTATCTTTATATTCACTCTGGAAGATATTACCAAGTTGTTGAATGAGGAGGGGAATCAAAAAGTTTGCAGCCTAAAACGTATCTATATATGTATATCTATGTATATTTCTAATATAGAACTTTTTCAGGAAGTTAATAAAAGCATATTGTTATTTTTTTAGCCTGGATTTTGTGTTGCCAGCTTTTAAAAATTTTTGTTATTTTATTTTTTCTTTCTAAATAAATATTCACTTTAATACTTAGCTTTGTGTCTATAATTTTGTGTTTTCTTTCTTAATGTGAGTCCCCTCATTTGCATAAGCTTCAGACCCCACTACATCTAAATGCACCCCACATAAGCCTAAGTAAACTGCTACAGGGGTGACGTGGGAGCTTTTGGCAGTGCAAGGATGGGAGGGGAGAAGGAGAAAGGGAAGCACAGGGTGGAAGAAAGGAGCCAAAGATTAATTTTGCCTTTGTCACAATTTTCCCCAGGTCTGGCTTTGGAGGTTGGAGTATCAGGCATCATGCATAAATGCCCACTGCTGTATGTGTGCCGCATTGTGAGAGGCAATGTGGGAGATGTAAAAGAAACTGGAGATAGGGGTCTTCGTTCTCAGAAAGGTTTAACCATCTCATTGGGAAGATAAGCTGGCCAAGCACTGCTGAAAATCCTAAGCAAGTTAAACTGAAAACGACTCAGCACAAAATGCATGTGATTATCGTAGCTTGAAAAACAAAGGAGGGGTCAGAGTGGGGTGAAGCCTCAAACTGGCATCTGTCAGCAGCCCCGGGTCCTGCCTGATAACAAGCTTGCCGCCCCTGGGCTCCTACTGTGGTCCGTCCTGCCTGCCTGGATCCCGGTTCGCCGCAGCTCCTGTGTGATGGACAGGTACTGCCAAAGATGGATTGTGGCAATGCACTCCAGCAGCTGTTCCCAGTGAACCTAAGCAAGCGAACAGCTACCCACGCAAGCAGAAGAAATTTTATAGGCAAATGTGGTAATGGCAGCAGACAAATTAAGGAGAGCAGCAATCTGGGCACAGACCTGGAGCCCGAGGAAGAGGCGGGCCAAGAGCTCTCGTACTGCGGTCGTTCGTCTCCAACCAGGTTGCGGGTTCCTCTTCCGTTTAAGCTTATAAGCGGAACAGACTATCCGACCTGGGGTGTGACACCTTTGTAGTATTAGTGCTGAAGAACAGGGCACCTTGTTTCCCTGTCACATGAGGCTGTGATTATAGGTAGTTGCTCTGTCAGGGCTTAAGTATCTTTCCATGTCTGAAATGTGTAATGAGTTATTTTACAACAGGATTCTATTATTTAATCTTTGTTCTTCATGGCACGACTATTTTACTGGAGTTTCTTATGGTAATAATTTTAAAGGTGTATACTCCTTGAATGAATCCTGCTGTTTGGCCATCGCTGAATGATGATAGTAGTCTTCTAGGTCAGTGTAAATTATTAATGATCTCAATGACAAAATTGCTTTTGGGGGAGGAAATTGTCTTTGTTGTGGGAGGGAATCTCTGGTTAGGTCACCGGATACGGGAGATGAGACCTGGGCGCAAGGTCAGAGCAAACAAGGAAAAGGACTTAGAGCAATTTCACCGTCTTGGGGCCGGGTGGTGGGCGGGGAGAGGTGGAGGAGGGGACACATGGGAGGACGTGCAGACGGAGGCTGCAGATGGAGGCTGGGACGTGTGCGGGGCCAGAGTCATGGGAGGACTCCCCCAGGTCAGAAGTGAGCAGAGGACACCCTGAGAGTGGACATGCCTGAGGCTCATTTGCAAAGTATCTTCCCCATTCTGACCTCTGAGGAGACCTGCTGTCTTCACTCTGCACTTTGTCACTCCCCGAATTTGAGCAATGGGCTTGTCATACACCTGGAGCCCCCAGAGGATGAGGGTCACAGCTGGAGGTGATCTTGGACTCGTTAGCTCCCTGGGCATCTGCCGAAGTCTTGGGGAGGGCGCGAATTGGGTGTTCCTGCCAGATTCATCTGGATCTAAAGAGGCCAGCGTGTCACCGCTGACGTCTGGGTTTGTCACTGGTGGGGAATGACTGCAGGTTAGCCAGCCTGATTCCGGAACCAGCTGTGAAGCAAATCTCTCTTTATAGCTGTGCTCACGCTTTTAAAATTTTTTTGGAAGATGAATTATAGGACACACTCTATATATGCGCTTGTGCTATTCGGGGAAACACCTGTGTTTCCGTCCAGCCCAGTCCTGTGCGTATTGGGCAGTTAGAAATGCTTGCTAACTGAATGATATTTTCATGACACTAAATTCTATATAATCTATATTTTATATTTATAGTTGATAGTATAGTGGGTAGAATATTTGATTTTTTTTAGCTGAGAAAATTAATCTTAGAACCTTTGGATAGTTAGTCCACTTTTCCCAGGCTTGTGTGGACCTAGAACCTTAAAAATGGGAAACCCCCTCCCAGTCACTTCATTTCTCTTTGAAATATGTCCTACCTGCTTACAGAGAAGATTTAGAGAGAGTAATAAAAACAGAGTATTTAACTTCTTTCTTAATGCATTGAGCATCTGCCTCATGATTACATTTGTTCATTAACTTCATAATGACTTTGGAACCTAATTTAATCTTTGTTAGAACTCTGCGTTCTCTGTTTGAAAGCTAAGCACGTGGAGATGGGCATCGTGAAGGCAAAAAGTGGGCGCCCATTGCCTCTTCCTTGAGGACGTGAATCAGGCCCTGTGTTTGTGACTTCTCGTTGCCTTCTCGTTGGCTTCTATCTAATAGCTGCAGAATGTGCTTTAAGGGTGTTAATGAATAACAGAAATAGATTTCCACTTCTCAAAAAAGAGCTTTGGTGTTTCTGGGACTAATTAAGGCATCTGAAGAAGTAACTGGGTCACTGCCTAGCAGTCTCGGTGGTGATGATTGGTTTAAGAGGGGAGAGGCTGATTAAGTTTCACCTTGGGACTTTTAATTATGTCTTGGTAACTGTATGCAAATGTATGTCCAGTGAACTAATATTTTAAATCTTACTATAGAGATTTAAAAGCGGCTAATAATGTATTTTTACCTTCTTGATCTCCTTTTAGTATTGGGAAATAATAACGTTAGACGAGGGTGGAATACCAAGAACTTGGCAGTTGTTCATTAAATACGCTACACAGTCACTGCTCCATTATAAGGGAATCCCCTGGGTATAAAAATGATTTTTAAAGTCAAGTTTTTAGGCCACTGGCACCAAAATGAAATAAAACAGGGCCCATCACATCACTGGTAAATAGCGCAAAGAAATCAGGTTAAAATTTTTATCCATTTTGGCAAAGCAACAATTAGGTGCAAATGACCTTTTAAAAAAAGTGATACAAAATTCTGAAAAGAGAATCATGGGCTTTTCCTTCATTCTTATTTTAATCTTTATCCTTTTCTGAATTTCTTAAATGTGATATGTGCGATTTTGTGAGTAATCTGGGACTAAGGTGGGATTTTTTGTTGGGGTCTGAGGGCCATGGCGGGATTAGCTGCTCGCGGCGGAGCGATGAGGATGATCATCAGCCCATTTAGGCAGAAGACTGGGGTTTTAAAAAACAAGACTTGGCATTTGCAGTGACATGAATGTATTATTTTAAAACAATCTAATCCTTGCCTATTAAAAAATACCCGTTTAATGGAAACCGTGAAGTAGGGTAAGCTAAACGGGCGAAATGAACGCGTGTCTCATTCTCCGTGAGTGTGGGAAGCTACTTTGCAGTTCTCTGGGCTGCGTCTTCATCTCCTGCACGGCACCGGCTTTATTTATACGAAGATTACACTTTAAAAAGTCTGTTCATTCCTGCTTTGTCTCCTGGAGGGTATTGCAGTGACACTAGAGGATTTTGCTTAATGCTTGTGACAGATGATGCTCAAACGTCTTTACAAAATTTAATCCTTACCCTGTTTTTAAGAGGTCAAGACACATTTACCTCTTCTGCAGATGGAGATTTTTGCCTAAAGTCTGTGCTGAGGGACAGAGAAAAAGAAAGAAATGGTTCTTCTCTTGTTTTTCATGAGTTTTCAAGATGTATTTGCATCCCCTTCCTCAACATCTAAACCCAAGTCCTAGGAACGTGAAGCGCCCCCGTCACACTCCGCTCTCTTCTCTCATTGCTCTTCCTTCCTCCCACCTTCTTCCTCCTTCTCCCCTTCCTCCTCCTCCTCTCCTTCTTCCTCCATTCCTCTCTTCCATCCCCCTCCCCTGGCCCTTGGGTCTGGGCCTCTCTGGCAAGCATGCCTCCATGAAAAGGGAATAATAATTCTTCCCTCCCTCCGCAGTGCTAAGCAGAGCAGCCGTCTGCCGGAACTGGCTGGGTTTTTTTGCTGCAGACATAGACTTAGTTTATTCACTTTCAGCCCTCTGGTCTCGAAGGAGATAAAGTTTTAAATAATGCGAACTAATATTTAAGGTTTGCTATGCTGTCAGCATGGGCATTTCCCCTTTTCCTTTTTTGCAATGTGGTTTTCTTTTACTGAGTCTAAAAAGAAAACCCACCGAACAATTAGGGCTTTCATGCCAGTCAGGCTGAGGCATGCTCTGGGAGGCAGAGTCAGGACTTGTAGTAACCTGTGGAGATGGAAACCCAGCCCCTCCACACCTATTGTGCTGAGAGGGGAAGCAGCTGGTTTGAGGTATTTGGGGAAAGAAAAGTAACTGCATCGTATTTAAGAGATTTTATCTGCATCTTATTTAAGAGATTTTATTTGGTTTCTGCCCCTTTGCGGTTAGTTTATTTGAGGTTAAATATTTCAATGTTTGTTATCTATTTTTCAGTTTACATTTTCCCCTTTCCCTTTTAAAAAACCAGATTCCCTTTAATAATAAAATTGTAGAGGCATTAAATGATTTTTTTTTTTTTTTTTTTTTGAGACAGGGTTTCACTCTGTTGCCCAGGCTGGAGTGCAGTGGCATCATCATAGCTAACTGTAGCCTCTGACTCCTGGGCTCAGGAGATCCTCCTGTCTCAGCCTCCCTAGTAGCTAGGACTACAGGCACGCACCACTATACCCAGCTAATTTTCTTATTTTTTGTAGAGACAGGGTCTTTCTAAATTGCCCAGGCTGGTCTATGAACTCCTGGCCTCAAGTGATCCTCCTGCCTTGGCCTCCCAAAGTGCTAGGATTACAG
>CAUYSK010072657.1:0-14023 GCA_963575035.1 Avahi laniger | reverse complement strand
CACCATGCCCGGCTAATTTTTTCTATATATATTTTTAGCTGTCCAATTAATTTCTTTCTATTTTTGGTAGAGACAGGGTCTCGCTCTTGCTCAGGCTGGTCACGAACTCCTGAGCTCAGAACGATCCGCCCGCCTCGGCCTCCCAGAGTGCTAGGATTACAGGCGTGAGCCACCGCGCCCGGCCGGCACAAGAATTTTTTTAATGCGACTGTATTATAAAATACTCTAAAATTAAAAAGCACAAGATTAAATAAACATGTCAGCAAGTGGGGTTTTTTTTCTGAAACCAGATAAGTTTATTCGAAAGTTCTTATGGAAAAATAAACAAGAATAACCAGGTAAACCCTAAAAGAGAAGCGCAATGAGCAGGGATAGCCTTAACCAATATTCGAAAACACTATGAATCTCCAATAATAAAAAACAATGGGTATTAGCACGTGAATAGGCCTACCAATGTAGCTGTGTCACTTACCAACCTATTGCCTCTCAGTTTGGAACGCCCTTCAGTATAAGCTTTACGATAAATAAGGGAATTTCTTTTGAGTATTTAAAGTGAGCACAATGTTAAGCTTTCTCAGTAGAGGGCGCTGGAGGGGCACTGCAGGAGGACAAGGCTTGTAATTTCCGGCCCTGCAGAGGAAATTGCCAGCGTGGAACCTGCCCCCAGAATAAAGTCCCTCCGCAACCTCGCAGCCCCAGTGTGATGATAACCATTCCGCAGTCACCTGTCCGGACTGGCCCAAAGGGTCACACACCGTGAAGTCATTCATTGTGCAAGACTCATCATCCTGGACAACGTGCAGGCTCTGAAAGTCTTCTGCCTCCAAGGGCACCTGGACTCCCACTGCTGATCACCCGGGGTCTGCTTGCACTTCGCGCTTCACTCAGTTGCTTGCCCAGCAATTTCAGGCCAACTCCCACCTGGCTGAACCAGTGAACATCTCTGTTAGAGCTCACTTTTTCCAGTGAGGTCTGAGACCCCGTCTAAGTCTGTCTGTCCTTCCTTGGGTACTTCCCCCCTCAGCCCTAGGGTACCAAACAGAATTTCCTTATATCTTACACTTAATCTCTTATGATAGTTTGTAATTACTTAGATTCAGCTTCCCTTGTTGAACATTCTGTGCAGTTTCCATCTCCTGATCGGACCCAGACTGCTACAGTAATAAATAGGAAGTCAAAAAATAAAAAATGCAAAAACTCAAGTTTTTGGAAATTTTGTATATGATAAAAATGGTATCTCAAATCAATGGAAAAATGTCGGGCAACGGTATAGCCATCAGAAAAATAACAGTGGGTCCATATATCACACTGTATACCAGAACAAACTCCAAATGGTTCAGAGATCAAAATGTTAAAAGAGAGATGGAAGGAATAGGGAGAGGGAGGGGCAGAGGGAGGAAAGAGGGGAAGGAGAGGGAGGAGGGAAGGGGCTGCATAAATTCTAGAAACAAATTAAAGTAAATCCCTTGATAATCCAAGTGTGAGGAAAACCTTCTTAATCATGGCTGGAAATCCAGAAGCAATAAAAAAATGACCAATAAATTTAGCACATAAAAGTAAATCTTTGCATATCATAAAAATACCATAAGCAAAGTTAAAAAAAAATACTAATAACAAATTGGGAGAAAATTATCAACTTATATTAGAAAAAGGAGCTAATCTTCCTAGTACATAGAACTCTTAAGATGAAAAAGACCAAACATTATTAGAAAAATAGGCAAAAGACAAAACACACAGCAAAAGGAAGGCAAATGGCTCAAACACATAAAAAGATGATAAACCTCATTCATAAAAGAAATACAATTAAGACTACACCAAGATATCATTTCTCACTTACTATGTTTGGTAAAAATTCAAATGTTTGGCAAAAATTCAAATGTTTGGCAACAGACTCTCTTGGCAAGGCTACAGAGGACTCTCTCCTACAATGCAGGTAGGGCGAAAAACGGTAAACCTCCATGGGTATTTGGCAATGTATAATAAAATTACATATGCTTTTTCCCTTTGGATTATGAGTCCATAATGATACTCAAAAAAAGGAAAAAAGAATCACTTGCTGGCATTGTACAGCTACATTAGTTCTTCACTCTGAAAATAGCAGTTAAAAGAATTAAGTTGATACCCTGTCTTTTTAAGAAACTCTATAGTTTATTCCAAGGTCAAGGAGAAACTCTTCTTTGCAAAAGAATGTTATCTAAAAACTGGCTCAGAAAATAAAATTATAGATAGATAAAGTCAGTAAGTCAAAACGTTGACAATTACTGCCTCTAGATGGTAGGCATATGGGCGTTCATTATACTAGCCTTTCAACTTTTCTGTAAGTTTGAAATTTTTCATAATAAGCAGCTTTGGAGGGAAAAAAACCACAAAATTACATGAGATTAAAAATGGAAACTTAAAAAAAATTGGAGTAATTGGAATAATATAATCTGGAAGAGGGAACAGTGACCATTAATAATGAGACTGGTTGAGAGAGATCGTTAAACAAAAAAACTTGCCTTGAGAAGTTCGCCGTCTTCAATATTTTCAGCTCCAGCTGTGACCTACTTCCATATGTAGAGAACTTGGCTCTCTAGATCTCTGAATTTCTTTTTCCTGACATTTTCATTTGCAGTCTCTATTTTCCTCAAAACACAATGTATCTATGGTGCTTTTAAAATATGCCCACAAATTCTTCAACATTTGTCCCTTTAAAAGGTGGATTCTCACCTCCCTTTTGAGTACAAGCTAGATTTAGCTACTCACTTCTCAGGAATAAGATACAGCAAAAGGGATGGTGTGTGACTTCCAAGAATAGGTCATAAAAGGCATTGCAGCCTTTTTGAGGCACTCTCTTGGTTCACTTGCTCTGGGGGAAGTTAGCTGCCATGATGTAAGGATACTCAAGTAGCCTCATGAAGGCCTCCTGCCAACGGCCAGCAAGGAACTACAGGCTCTAGCCAACAGCTATGTCAGCAAGATATTTCGAAAGCAGATCCACCAGCCCCAGTCAAGCCTTCAGATGACTGTAGCCCTGGCTGACATCTTGACTGCAACCTCATGAGAGGACCTAAGCTGGAACCATCCTGGATTCCTGACTCTCAGAAACTCTGTGAAGGTAATACATGTTTGTTGTCTTAATCTGCTAAATTCTCTGATAATCTGTTACACAGTAATAGATAATTTATACAATATACAAGGTATAATTCATCATTTTCTCCCCTGAAACCACTCCTCATTTCCTATTTATGTTAGTGAAATAGCCCAATACAGTTATCTTTGACTTCTCCCCTTTACCCAGTTACCTTTAATCATTGAGACACATTGTTTTTTTTTTCTCTCCATGATGTCTTTTGTCCATGTCCTGTCTTTTGCTGCCATCTTGAAGCACGCTCTCATTTCTTCTTCTTCTTCTTTTTTTTTTTTTTGAGACAGAGTCTCACGCTGTTGCCCGGGCAAGAGTGCTGTGGCATCAGCCTAGCTCACAGCAACTTCAAATTCCTTGGGCTCAAATGATCCTCCTGCCTCAGCCTCCTAAGTAGCTGGGACTACAGGTACATGTCACAACATCTGGCTAATTTTTTTTCTATTTTTAGTAGCAATGGGGATCTCGCTCTTGTTCAGGCTCGTCTGAACACATGACCTCAAGCGATCCTCCTACCTCAGCTCCCAGAGTGATAGAATTACAGGTAGCGTGAGCCAACGTGCCTGGCCTTTTTAATGAGTCCTCATCTACTCCTGGTGATTCCACAAAAAATGCTCAAACACCATTTGATTGATTATATCTTTCCAAAAATTTTAACCAGACTTAAAGCCAAGCTCATAAATCATAGACTGAAGTTCTTCATCTTTTTGAGAAATGAAAGCATTTTCCAGAATAAGACATGTCTATGATATTTTAATTTTTAAAATACGAGTTGAATGTATTCATGTATTACTTATAGAAATAAGAATGTGTTTAGGGAGGGAACAATCTACAGTGATAATTTCCCCTACTTCTATGAAGATGTTGAGTCAAAGAAAAGAGATGTAAGCATGTAGAGTGGTTTATTTCCAATATGCTAAACTACAGCGAATTCTTAGAACTATTAACCATGAAAGACATGCCAAGTTTATATCTATTAAGAAACAACAACCACAACTCTTTACCCATTGCTCATAAAATTTTAACATTTGTTAATGCTTTCCTATTTTGCAAGGCTTAGGAATTTTAAATTGAATTAGTAATTAAGTGTTGCTATTACTCAAAACTGATCAAAGAACCAGAGCCCCACTAGAAATCAGTTACCATAGAATAGATCCTGGCTCAGTTGCCAGAAACTGTTGAATCTCCTTTGCTAAGTCAAATTTCTGTTTCCTATTCCCTGTGATTCAGCAGATGAACACTCTGCTCATCTTTCCCCTTCATTACTTTGATGAGCTCTTTGGCTCATGGGAAGTTTCTCTTGGCTAATGCATGTAAAAACATTTGAAAACTCTTTAGAGCTACGCAAATGTAATGTATCAACAGTAACCTCACAGATAATGCCCACAGAATGATTCTATGGAATTTTCTAGCAGACATGTGCTTTAGAGATTGCAAAGGAGCCAAACAGAGGTCCAGGTTGGTGAATTTGCCTGCACAAGATTGTACTCAAAAAGAACAACAGATCCATTTCTCCTGTTTCCCAAGAATTTTCTTCCTATGGTGATTCTTGTCCTTTATGTATGTTTTATATTATATCTTTTATAAAACTCTTTTTAGAGTAAACTATTTTTTAAAAAGTATTCTTTCTTCTTTTTTTTAAAGTGGAACATGATGAGCTCAAGGCAAATTGATATTTTTTACCCTTAGAATATTTCTTAGAGTTTCTTCTTTCCATTCTAAACACATTTTTACCCATTTATCTTCCCCTCAATCAAGGTATGGAATTTTTTTATTCTACCCACCTAAGGATCAAAGTATCCCTCAAATTGTATTCATCTGAGCTATAACTAACTCTTAACAAATAAATACCCATTTTAGATTGAATTTTCAGGTTACCATATGTAAAATAATTCCACTAACTAGATGATCAAGTGGAATTTGGGTATTGCAGGCCAGATAGCAAAGGTTGAGTCATCCACGTACAAGCCTGGACAGCAGATCACATAGCAGTTATCAAATCAATCCACATATAATGAGGCTTTTGAAGTGCCCGGCTCTATGTTAAACTCTATAGAAATTATTGTTTTAAAGCCTCATAAACTCAATATCATTATTTTAAACATCCATTTTAAAGATCACAATATCCAAAAAGACAAATAAGTTACTAAAAATCACTCAGCTGGTACATGGCCTGGCTCCAGGATCCAGATTTTTAACTCTGGTAACACCCTGCCCAACCCTGGAGTCCATTAGCAGACTCTCATAAGGAAACTTTTCCTTAGAAATGATCTAGTACTAAGGACAAATTTTGTCATAAACCTGTATATCCTTAGAAAAATCTTTAAATCCTTATTTCACAACAATCTTTTTGTTGTTATGTAAATAGCTTTATTATAGACTAGTAAATACTTCTGTCCTGAGTAGCAGTAAGCAATATGGTGCACCTCTTGTTATAAAATTAGAGAAAAGGTATTAGAGCACAATGGAATTTAACTAGACTCCTCAAGTTAGAGATGAAGTGGTGGTATGTTGATAAGTATTGAACAACTAGCTCTCCAAACAAGAGCAGAGTTATAACATTAGTCAATTTATGTGTTGCAAACACTGGCTCCATTGCCTATTTTGAACTTTCAAGATGGTGTCAATAAACACAGACTCGGGAAGAAATCTGAAAAATCAGCTCTCATGAGCCGTAATGGACCCATAACATATCATTGTTTGACTTTCTTTTCATCCTCAGGATTCACATTTGAATTTCATAAATTAAGCTGACCAGAAAAGACCTGTCAGTAAGTATTCAGCTTACTGATGCTTTTAACAATTCTCTACGTAATAGAGTTAGTAGTTCTAGCAGTACAAAATGGAAATAATTATTTATATACTAGGGATACATTCTGATATTTTCACTCATCTTAATATGGTACTGATTTTCAAATAAATTTAGAATTCCTAGTTTTCCTGAACATTTTCATGGTTTTTTTCCTATGGCCTGATATATGTGTGTGTGTGTGTGTGTGTGTGTGTGTGTGTATGTATATACACACACACACACACATATATACGTAAAATATGATTATATATATATAAAATCATAATAATTGCTAAGATTTATTGAGTACTATGTTCCTGACATCACTATGCTAACTACTTTGCCATTATAACACTCAGTGCTTCCAAAAATCTCATGAGATAGTATTATTAGCCCATTTTACTGATAATGGAAGTGAAACAGAGAGGTATAGAAACACGCCCAAGTCCACAGAACTAATATATGGCAGATCGGAGATCAATCCCAGATATTGTAAGCCTAGGGCTATGTTCTTAACCTACCTTATAACAAGAATATCTAATTTTTGGCTAACCTTTTTTAGAACTTGCTATAATAAGTTTATATTTATGTTAAATCCTATACTTTTAATTACATTTATTTTCCTAAAAAGATATATTCAAATTTATGCATTGTAGTAGGCATTGCACTAAAAAAACATTTTGATAAATTCATATGCTGAAATGAATTAATATACACATGAAACAACAGAATATTATTCCTATTAATATAATCTGGAAACAGCTGGAAATATAGCTTTCTCTATATTTTAATTACAACTAAATTACTGAATCCAATTTTGCAAATTTGAGCACAAAGAGTAATATCCCATGCAGTTATTTGTAGGTGAAACCAGGACTTTTGAATACAGTCCAGATAAAACTAAATGCAGCCAGTATCCAACCGCTTGCTTTTCCCAAAACACTAATTAAGGTTTTCCAGCATTGTGTAACATCGATCAAGTCATCCAAGCTCATTTTCCTTATCAGGTCAGCCTACAACTGGAATGAACGGTGAAGTGCTTTCTTTCCCTCTATTACAGAAACATCTGCAAGAGCACGGTATGATTAAAACAATCAAATGAACTTCAAAATTAAATGGTCAGTTGAGTTCAGTACTGGGGAATGCTCCACTGTATAACTGCACAACTTCTTATCCTTTTCTCTATGGAAATCCTGCCTTCAAAGCATATACATGTAAGGTTCTTTAAAATAGCAATTGTCTATTTAATACTTCCTCTCAGAGAATGCTAGAAGGAGTATGGTATTTCACAGTGTGCACTGTGTCTGTCACCCTCATTTGACTTCTCAGCTTGCCAGACACATAATAGAACAAGATGTAATAATTGTCATTAACAGACACATCTGATGCTCTCTATACAAGTATTCACTCATAGTTCATTCGCTTCAATTGCTTTATAGAAAAAAACTTCCAAGTCATGTTCTACATTACCATGTTTTTGGCTTTAGAAGACCACACAGATTTCAAAGGTTAGGTAGAACTCTTCAAACCGCAAGAGAAAAAGGCCATGGGGCCGGGTATTCTCTTTTTCCCCTCCAGAGACAATCTCCACCTTCTCCATAGCCTGCTCTTTGTCCCAGGAGGTTGGCTTCTATGGATTGTCTCAACACGTGCCCTTTCCCTCAGGCTGACAGTGAGTTCAGCGATGGGAGAAACCAGCAGAAGGTGGGAGGATGGTCAGGAGATTCTTCTCCCTGCCCCCTGGTTTCTAAGTCACAGGGAGTTGGTTACACCTGTCTCACTCCAGGTTCCCTAACCTGGTGCTCCCTTTGCTTCAGCTGAGCTAGAGGTGCTAGAGGTGGTAATGAGCTGTTACGGCTATACTAGCCCAAGAGCCCTGCACCCTAAACTTTTCCTCCTCCTTAAAAAAAAGCCACTTTATTAAATTCTACTCACTTCCTCACCTAAGGGAGTGAGGACTCTGATTTATCCAGCAAACCCTACAGATTTCATACCACTCTAAATGGAAAATTTGTTAACCTGAGAAGTATTTTAAGATAAAGATCCAAGAAGATGCAATTAAATATTCGTTACAGTTTACTCTCTGCCTCAATAGATATTGGCAAGTGTTCACCCAAGGCTAATTAGATCACTTTAACATTTACATTGAGAGTTCAGAACTAATCAGGAGGTGGAACGTGCCACATTGATTAGGAATAGTATGTGACCTTCTTCTCTTTGATTAGTGCTTGTTCTAAATAAATTTTGGTGCAGGTTCTATTTTGCATACACTCCCATAGACTTGATCAATGATACTGAATTTTGAAGTCAGCTATTGCGTCATTTAAATCAGTCATAGTTCATTCATAAAAATGTTATTTGTTGAAAGAATGGTGCTAGATAATATAGGCACCAGTCAGAATCAAGCACTGATTAATGTTCATACTAGTTTTCTCACAGGAAATTCAGGCACCAGGTTCTCTTTTGGTTTGCATTAGCTTTGAACTCTCCATGGTCCTGAAATCTAGTCTTATAATGCTGTTAGAAGGAATGAAGACTAAACGAAGATGTTGAAAAAACAGTGTATGAAAAATAGACAATCAAGATCTATGTATAAAAGAAGATGATTTGTTCAGACACTATAGGTAAAAATGTCTAAATTCAGTTATTTCAGTTTTTGTCATAAACATTTCTAAACTTGAAGGTGAAGAGTGATCTTTATTCATCAAACAGGTATATTTTGAATATACACTTTATAGCATGTATTCATTTATTTGATTCATTCATTCATTCATCCATTCACTTGTATAATTAATTTTCAACAATGTTACTTGAGCATATACAATAATCTTGGTATCATAACAAACTTGGGTCTTTTATTTCAGAAAGCAAAATGAACTACATGCTATGACAGAGAAAGAACATGTTCAGGGAAAGCATCCGTGAGGGAGAGATGCTTAAACTGAGCTAACAAGGATAAATTGAAGCAAGCCGAGCAAAAGTATAGCTAGTAGGACAGGAGTATTTCTCATAAAGAGAACAGAAAATGTAAACACTTTTGGAAAGGAAGAGAAGAGAGGTAGGCAAAGAGTTTAGTGAAGAATGCACCTCCCTTAAAGCCAGGTGGAGAACAACTGGGGCAATTCTTGTGTCCAGAGTTTGGGTAAAGCTGATGCTGTTGAAAGCTTGATGCTGTAGCAAACTCAACTTAGGTAATGCCAATATTTATTTCTACATATTTGTTGTTAGGACAAAAGTTGGTATCATTATGCTTAAATAGGAATAATATGGTAGCAGCTTTAAATCCTTTGGATGTTTTTAATCAATTTTATTAGCACCTGAAAGTCACATTTAACATTAATGATCAAGACAAGAATTGTATACATAAGGAGAATACAGATTGTGTCTCTGCATGGATAAATGCTGTTGCAATCCAAATTCCCTAAACATGGAGCTTAACGACAGATAATGCAAATAGATTGAAATATTGCCATGCGGGAATTGATATATGGCAACTCGGGCTAAATCTACATTAGGAACAACTTTAGGGAATCTACAGTATGTAGGTAAAAAAAGGCAGTACTGCCACTATTTTTGGCATATCAAGAGTCAATGATGTTGATGTTGTATCTACCCACAATGGATGGATTTAGGAGTTCTAAGACCACTATATTAAGTTTTATTTTAAACAATTTTATCTATGAACATGTATATATTTTCCTGCAGGGGGGATGATGATTTCTAATTTTTATCAGTCTCCTATAAGTTTATAGACCATTGTTCGTAAGAATAATCCATGAATATCAGGAATATAAATACCAGCTTAAAGTTGATTACTGTGTCCAGTAACTACAGACTTAGGATTCAGCATGAATATTGAAAAAATGTACAAACTTCTAAATTTGCATATGTTGATTTTTAAACTACCTTTAGCTAAAATAACAATTAGATAACTGGAGCTAAAATCACTAACAATAATGTAATTTAACAATGATTGAAATAAAGAGTTAGATTTCCTGCTTAAATTATATGTTCCCTCAGAATGACTAGTGGTATGTTATTAAATTTAATTTTTATTGTAAGTTGTTGATGCATAAAATCATATAGAAGTACAATATGTAAGCATAATAGAGTGAACATTTGTATATCTTCCATTTACAACCTAACATTTGTAAATTAAAAAAAAATAGAACATACCATGACTGTTGAATACCTCATTGCATTCTGTAAAAGTAAAGTGAGTAAGAACTTCTATAAACCATTTTTCAAAGAACTCCACTGTACACTGACATAAGCTATATCTCTGGCTGAAGATGACTAGCTATTTCTTACCTTCTCACAGAGAAATCTTTATCAACCAGCAAACATACTTCAGAAAAAAAGTTTACCACCAATGCTTGATTCAATTTCTAGTTGCTGATAAGCTCCAAGCATTAAAGGGCAGATGTGAAAAATTTTTTGAAACAAATGTGTTCAGATATTTACTAATTTCTTCTATAATTTGACACATTTGCAAAACTGTTTGATTTTATAGCATTTTCCCATGTATATTTTCATAATATTTCTTTAGCTTTGAAAGACAAAGTACTTTGACTTCCATTAAGTAATTAAATAAACAGAAGAATTAAGTTTTTACTATATATTTAGTTTCAATTCAGCAGGTCAAATATGGACTTTCAAATATGTTAGGTAACATATTTTACCTTTATTATTTCCATTGGATAATGCAATGGAAACTCAGATAACAGATTTTTGCCGTTTTTGTTCTTATTTAAAATTTGACCACCATTCCTAAAGCTATGCATTAATACCTTTTAAAATTGTAACCAAAGCTAGGGCAAAGATTTTCAAATGCATTTTTGTAACTAGAATATCAGGTCCAATTTTCCAAGGGCATGCCCTATTTTGTTCTGTTTGAGTATAGTATGTTTTCAATGTTTTTGTGAAAGATGTTTGCCTTTCTAGTTGAATAGTTTTAAGCACTAAATTTAAATTTGACAGGTTCTGAATTAAGAGCTTACTTGCAATTACACATTTGGTTCCCAAACTCTCACCAACTTGCATATATTTTTTTCTTTAATGGAGCTTGAGAAGATGGAAGAGATAAGGGAAAAATACAAATACTTTTTTGGAGGAGATGTATATTTTCAAAAGTGATAGTTTTTTGGTCTAATTTGTTTACTTCCATTATTCTGCCATGGACTAAATTAATTAATTAATTTAGACAGAGTCTTGTCCTGTTGCCTGGGCTAGAGTGCCGTGGCATCAGCCTAGCTCATAGCAATCTCAAACTCCTGGGCTAAAGTGATCCTCCTGCCTCAGCCTCCCAAGTACCTGGGACTACAGGCATGTACCACCATGCCTGGCTAATTTTTTTTGTTTTTAGTAGAGACAGGGTCTTGCTCTTGCTCAGGTTGTTCTCGAACTCCTGAGTTCAAGCAATCCTCCTGCCTCGGCCTCCCAGAGTGCTCGGATTACAGGCGTGAGCCACTGTGTCCAGCTTGGACTGAAACCAAATAGTAATAAATAGGAATCTTTGTATCCTCACAGTTAATTAATTTCAAGAGTTTTGAGAAATTATTCATCATACATTTTCATGTGCCTCAGTGAAAGAAACAAGGCCTTGGTAACATATAAATTTTTAAGAAACATGTTAATGGTAGTAGTAGCTTCATCTACAGACTACAATGTACCTTTTTAAATCTGTGACCGTGCATAGATTTGCTTAAAGTGCTTGCTTAAGTGCATTTGTCTATTTAAACGTTATGATAACGTCACAAATAATAATTTTAGGTTTTGTTTGTCATATGAACCCCTGTGGATCTCCATTATTGATGAATGGTTGTAATAAAAATCATCATTTTAAAAAAGAATCTTGTAAACATAATGTTTGTATAAGGATATAACCCCTTACGAGTAGCAGAAAAATACAGATATCTTTAAGATAGTTCACCAAATATTTCAAGCTTTCCCCTTCTTTCTCTCTCTCTCTCACACACACAAACTCTGAATATTACTGTGACATAAGAGATATCTAAAGGTTCTAGCAACTAAACACAATCAATTTAAGGTTAATCTACATCAGAAAAATGTCAATACACTTGAGCTGCAGAAAATTTGAAATTGCATTTGTATTTAGGAGCACTTAAGATTAATCACATTCATACAAATTGAATGTTGTTTAATTTAATCAACTAAATGCATAAAGCTTGTATTTATCCTCAAATTCTCTGTTCCAAGATTGTAGCCAACTGGTCAGATCAGAAAGATTTCTGCCCTTTTTATATTTGGAATTGGCTATACATAATTTTTAAATGAATTAAAAATCAGTTAGGAATTAACTTTATTAAACTGTTTATTAGCAGTTATCATCCTGAAAAGCAGGAAAATTATTGAGAGGAGAAATCTAGTGATGTTCTAGAATTTGAGCATAATTATTGACATTCCTTCTTTCATTTATCAAACCTCTAAGGGGATTTAAAGGATGGTAATTTTACATTTGAATTTCTCTTCCCTTAGCAGAGTATTAGTTGCATTCTAATTTTAATTCTTTAGGGGAAGAACACATATTAAATAAGATTTAAGAAGTAATTTTTTGATTCCCTTAGGAATTTAATTAAATGGAAAGCTCAATTCGTCTATAATACTGCATCATACAGATTTCATAATAACATAGTTTTTGGTCTTCCAAGTATTTCCAATTATCCTTTTTCCAGAATCTGAGAACACATTACCTTTCTGCTAGGTGCCTTCCTGCATCTTCTTTTTATATTACATAATGCTAATCTACTTCATTAAAATTAGATAAAATTCTACTTTAAGTACCTACATCTGAAGAACATAAATAATTACCTATATTTAAGAACTGCTTAACTTCAAATATATGCTTAAGAAGTTGCAATGGTTGACATGATGATAAGCAAGTGATTCATCTTACTTATTATAATGACCCAAATGTAGATTGACTCATAACAGGCCAGCTGTTCTGGTCATATGATCTTTATACTCAGAATATCCAGCACGAAATTAATATATTGTTAAGGACCGGTCCTGTGAAGTTAGTTTGCCTGGGTTTGAGGTACGTGTCCATGGATCGCTAAGGTTAAATAATAGTATCCATTTCATTAATGTTGCTATGAGAAATAATGAAATAATCTATGTAACGGTAAAGTCTTTGCCTATGCAAGGCAAATTATTGTGTGTGGTCATTGAAACTTTCAACAATTTTCAAACACAGTAAATTAGTTTTAGAGGCAGACATTGCTCACAGTAACTTCTGACTTGTAATCTGTTTCTTTTTCCTCCTACAGCAGAGTTACTGAGCTGCGATTGAAAGTGTGCTGTATGACAAAAATAATTCTTAAGACAATCGAATTCAGATTTTAAGACTTTTTGTATTTTGGGTTTTAGTATGATCAATGCTCACAAAAACACTCTAATTTTTTTCATACTGTCATTTTTTTATTTATTAAAGTATAATCTACATTTCATAAAATGTATAAATCTTAATTGTATAGCATGATTAATATTTATGTGTGTATGTATATATTTGTATGTCTACTCCACCAAAATCAAGAGATAAAACATTTCTATCTCCTCCAAGCTTTTGCATCCCCTTTTAGTTAAAATTTGTCCCCAGAGGTAACCTCTATTCTGACTTTTACCATTTTGAATACGTTGCCTTTTCTGAAACTTTGTTCAAATAGATTCTTATAGCATAAATCATTTTAGTCTTTTTTCTCAAAATAATGTTTTTGAGATTTATCCACATTGTAATGTATGTCAGTTTGTGTATTATTTCATTACAGTTCAAGTATTCTATTGTTTGACTCTGTCAAAATTATTTATCTGTTGATGCACACAAGTTGTTTACAGTTTTGTGCTACTATAAATAAAGCACCTATGAATATTCTTCTATGAGCCATGTTGTACATGTATCCACTTAGATATAAACACCTAGAATTGCTGAGCTGTAAGAAAGGCATGTGTTTATTAGAAAATGTCAAATAGTTTTCCGAAGTGATATTTCATTTTTACATTCCCACCAATAATGTATGTGTATGCCAGTGGTTCCACATCTTTTCCAACACTTTGTATTGTTAGTCTTTTTAATTTAAGCATTCTGGTGG
>CAUYSK010072654.1:0-29540 GCA_963575035.1 Avahi laniger | reverse complement strand
TTCTATCTTCTACATGTGGTCATACAATTTTCCTAGTGCCACTTATTGAATAGGGATTCTTTTCCCCAGTGTTTATTGTCTTCTTTCCAAAGATCAGATGGCAATATGTGGCTGGTTTTATATCTGGGTTCTCTGTTCTGTTCCATTGGTCTATGTGTCTATTTTTGTGCCAATGCCATGCTGCTTTGGTTACTATAGCCTTATAATATAGCTTAAAGTCTGGTAAAGTGATGCTTCCAGTTTGTTCCTTTTGCTTAATGTTGCTTTGGCTATTGGGGCTCTTTTCTGGTTCCAAATGAAGTGCAGAATTATTCTTTGTAGATCTGTGAAAAATGACATTGGTACTTTGATGGGGATTGCACTGCATCTGTAAATCACTTTGGGTAGTATGGGAATTTTAACAATATTGATTTTCCCCATTCATGAACATGCCAGATTTTTGCATTTGTTTATATCATCTGCAGTTTCCTTCCTCAGTGATTTGTACTTCTCTTTGTAGTGATCTTTTACTTCCTTGGTTGAATATGTCCTTAGGCATTTTATTTTCTTTGCAGCTATTCTTAAAGGTATTGAGTCTTTGATTTGATTCTTAGCTTGACTGTTTTTGGTGTATAGTAATGCTACTGATTTGTGTACATTGATTTTATAACCTGAGACTTTGCTGGATTTATCAATTCCAGGAGTCTGTTGGGGAAATCTTTGGGGTTTTGTATATATAAGATCATATCACCAGGAAAGAGTGATAGTTTTATCTCCTCTTTACCCATTTGGATACTCTTAGTTTCCTTCTCTTGCTTGATTACTCTAGCTAGGACTTCACTATGTTGAACAGAAGTGGTGACGGTGGGCATCCTTGTCTTGTTCCAGTTCTAAGTGGAAATGTTTTCAACTTTCCTCATTCAGTATGATGTTGTCTGTGGGTTTGTCATATATGGCTTTTGTAATTTTGAAACATGTTCTATATACACCTATTTTGTTAAGAGTTTTTATCATAAAAGGGTGCTGAATTTTGTTCAATGTTTCTTCTGCATTTGTTGAGATGACCATATGATCTTTGTTTTTGCTTGTGTTTATGTGGTGAATCACATTTATGGATTTGCCTGTGTTGAACCGACCTTGCATGTCTGGGATGAAGCACGCTTGGTCTTGGTGGATTTTTTTTTTTTTTTGTATGTGCTGCTGAATTTGGTTTGCTAGAATTTTATTGAGAATTTTTGTTTCTATATTCATAAGATATATTGGTCTATAGTTTTGTTTTTTTGGTGTGTCCTTTCTTGACTTTTGTATTAATGTGATACTGGCTTCATAGAATGAGTTGGGAAGGATTCCTTCCTTCTCATTATTATGTTATGAAATCATTTCTGCAGTATGGGTATCAATTCTTTGTAGCTCTGATAAAATTCAGCTGTGAAACCATCTGGTCCAGGACTTTGTTTGAAGATTTTTTATTGCTGCTTCAATTTGCTTGCTCATTATTGGTCAGTTCAGAATTTTTTCCTGATTAAGCCTTGGGAGGTTGTGTATTTTCAGGAATTTGTCTATTTCCTCAATGTTTTCAAGTTTATGTGAATAGAAATCTTTATAATATTCACAGATGATATTTAGTATTTCTGTTGTATTAGTTGTAATATCTCCTTTTTTATTTCTGTTTGAGCTTATTTGGGTCCTTTGTTTTCTATTTCTGGTTAATATAGCAAGAGGTCTATCAATTTTGTTTATCTTTTCAAAGAGGCAACTTTTTCTTTCATTAATCTTCTATATTATTTTTTGTTGTTGTTGTTTTCAATTTCATTTAGTTCTGCTCTGACCTGGTTATTTCTTTTCTTCTTCTGGGTTTGCATTTGGTTTGCTCTTTCTTCTCTAGTTCCTTGAAGGTGATTCATTAGATTGCTGATTTGTGATCTTTCTGTCTTTTTGATGTAGGCATTTAAGGCTATGAATTTTCCTCTTAGGACCGCTTTTTTCTGAATGCCACAAATTTTGATAATTTGGGTTCCCTTTGTCATTTAATTTGAGTAATCTTTTGATTTCCACTTGAATTTCCTCCTTGACCCAGTAATCATTCAGTAGTACGTTGTTTAATTTCCATGACTTTGTGTAGAATTGAGTATTTCTGTTGGAATCAATTTCTAATTTTATTCCACAATGGTCTGAGAGAATATATAATATAATTTCTATTTACTTGAATTTGTTAAGACATGTTTTGTGGCCTAAGATAAGATCAGTCTTGGTGAAAGTTCCATGTGCTAATGAGAAAAATGTATATTCAGTAGTTTTTGAGTGGAATGTTCTATAAATGTCTGTTAGGCCTATTTGCTCTAGAGTCCCATTTAAGTCCAGTATTTCTTTGTTTATTTTCTGTTTAGTGGATCTGTCCTGTTCTGTTAATGGGGTGTTGAAGTTCCTGGCTATTACAATGTTACTGTTTATTACTTTGATTAAATCTAGTAGGGTTTGCTTTATGAATCTTGGTGCATCTGTTAGGTGCATAAATATTTATGATTTTATGTCTTCTTATTAATTTGCTTTCTTTATCATTATGTAGTAACCATCTTTGTCTGTCTTTATTATTATTGATTTGAATTCTGTGCTGATATGAGAATGGCTACACCATCTTTGTTTTGACTTACATTTGCACAGAATAATTTTTTCCATCCCTTCACCTTGAGTCTGAATGAGTCCTTGTGGGTTAGATATGTTTCCTAGAGACAGCAGTTGCTTAGCTTGTATTTTTTTATCCATTCTGTCTGCCTGTGTCTCTTGAGTAGGGAATTCCAGCCATTCACATTTATTGAAAGAATTGATAAGTGGGATGCATTTGTGTTCATCCTACTGGGCAGAACCTTACTACTTTGTTTTAACTCTTGAGCCTTATTTTATATGGGCTTCGAGCGTTAGCTTTTGGGTGACTTTACACTGGTGGGTGTCCTTTGTGCTGATCAATGTATAATGCAGTTCTGGGTACTTCCTGTAGGGCAAGCCTCGTCTTGACAAATTCTCTCAGTGTTGGCTTGTCTGAAAAAGTCTTTATTTCTCCCTTATATAAGAAACTTAGTTTTGAAGGATATGAAATTCTAGGCTGGCCATTATTTTGTTTCAGGAGATTGAGGATGGGGCCCCAATTGCCATGGCTCATAAGGTCTAAGTTGAGAAGTCTGCAGTTAGCCTGATGAGTTTTCCTTTGTTGTCTGAAGATTTTGCTCGCAGGAGTTCCTCCTTCATGTTGATTTTGTTCCCTCTGATGACTACGTTTTGTGGTGATTGCCTCTTTGCGATGAATCTCCCAGGTTTTCATTGAGCTTCTTATACCTGGATAGGTATTAATAATTTCCAGCAGGATCATGATGTGTTCCTCATTTATTCCTTCAAATAGGTTTTCCAACCCTTTTGTGTTTTCTTCTTCACCCTCAGGGATACCTATAATTCTTATATTTAGCCTCTTTACATAATCTCATATTTCTTGTAGGCTTTGTTCATTCCTCTTATTTTTCTGTTCTTTATCTTACTGACTTGTTTAATTTGAAGAGATTGTCTTCAAGCTCTGAGTTTCTTTCTTCTGCCCTGTGTAATCTATTCTGTATACTTTCCACTGTGTTTTGTATTTCCTTGAATAAATTTTTAATTTCTAGAAGGTCTATCTGAAATTTTTTATAATTTGACTTCCTTAGTGAATTATTCATTCACTTCCTATATCGTTTCTGTGGTTTCTTTGTTGATTTTCCATTTTCTCTTGTATTTTGTTGAGCTTCCTTATAATTCAAATTTTGAATTCTTTATCTGTCATTTCAATATTTTGGCTGGTAGCCATTGTAAAGAGTTATTTCCTTTTGGGGGTGTCCTTTTACTCTGATTTTTCATACTGCTGGAATTCTTTTACTGGTTACGTCTCATCTGGCCTCTCAGTCAAGTCCTGGGGGTACTAGGCCAGTCCCATGTATCTGAAGATCAATCCCTGACTATGCTGGTCCCAAGTTGCCTATGGGGTGTTCAAGCAGGTTTGATGATCCTCTTGGGTCGCCTCTGTCCTGCTATCTTCACCTTTTCTCAGTAGTGTGAATTATGTTGGGTCCCCCAGCTTAATCGTAGAGATGGCAGGTGGTACTTGTGAGTACAAATCAACCACACCCTGTTTGCTTGAGTTGGAAGATGGTATGATGAGCTGTAAAGTTGTTCTTCCTGTCATTGCTTGACGTTTGTGTGAAAGAGTCAGCTGCTGAGATATTCTTTTGTGGCCCTGGGTCTGGTCCTCCAGGTGGATTACTTGAGTGCCCCATGCTTTAGGAGTGTATCTGTAGCTCCCATGGGGTTGCTTTATCTCTGCTACCACTGAAGTTGGAGGAGGAACAAGGCAGTTCATGGCTAGACTGTGGGAGCCTGAAAGGCTTTCCATAGCCTCAGCATGATTCAGAAGTTGCTTTTCCGTCCACTGGGGGGAGATACCGGTAGGAGGATCAGGATAAGCTCTCCAAACCTGAAGGCTATTGACTGGAAAGGGGCCCGAACACTTGAGTGCTAAGGCCCGGGGTTGGGATCTTTGTATGCTTATTAAGTAGCTCAGTTTTTCTATGGCAAGGGGTGGGTGATCTCCCAAATTGTTGCTCACTAGATCCCCACAGCACACTCCTGTCAGTTCAGTCCACGTGTGTTCACTCACCACCTGAGTCTAGCTCTCATACCTACCCTGGGTCTATGTATCTGACCCACTAACATGCCTCTCCATGATACACCAGCTAGCCAGGAGTTCACAGGTTGTACACCAGTGTTCCACTACAAGTCCTCAAAGGAAGAGGTGTGGACCCCTCTATCTGTGGGGACCTCAGACAAGAGTTCACTCCTGGTAGAGAAGCAACTGCTTGTGAACTTCTTGGCAGAAACTGCTCTCCCTGTTGTAATGAGTGGGGGGAGGGGCCCCAGCACCTGGCCATCCCCAGTGTCTGAGGCTAAGCTATTCCTCTTTGAATACCACACCCTTATGCAATATGGCAGTTCTGTAGCCGAGGGGATGAGTGCACTCCCAGATCCCTGTTCCTCAGCACCCACCACACTCTTCCATTGGAAATGTCTGCGCAGGCTTTCTTGCCACCCAAGTCCAGCTCCCAGGCTTCTCCCTGCAGCCCCCTGCACCCCTCTTGTGTCCAGGGGGCACTGGGACCGGCTTGCTTATCTGAGCCGCTGGCATTTGATACCAGGAAACGCTGATGGGTAGGGAGTTCTCACATTGTGCATCCCTGTTCCACCGCAAGTCCTCAAGGAAAGAGGTGTGGGTTCCAAATTCTGTGGAGACCTCAGCCTGGGGTTCACACTCACCAGAGAGAAGCTACTGTTTGTGATCTTCTTGGCTCAAACTTTTCTTACTGTCGTAATGAGTGGAGGAGGGAATCATAGCTCCTGGCCAGCCCAAGGTGAAATTGCTTTCTCAGTTGCAGAAATTAGGGGAGGAATTTTCTGGATGGAAGCAAACCGGCGCTCTGGCCTCTTGTGACACTCTCCTGGTGGAAGCTCCTCACAGACTGCCCAAACTTCTGGAGCTCACTAGTTCACCCCTCTATTCCTTACTTGCCGCTGCACCTTGGCTCACGGAGAGTGGAAAAGCCTTCAATAAATTTAGTGGCCACTGTTCACCAAAGGCATGTATGAGGGGAGGGGAATCCCCCCTTACCCTTTCAGTGGGCTCCAAGCCTGTCTGGGTTTGATCCTTGCTGATATCTTCTTCTCTTTATCTTTTTCCTTCTCAGTTTCACATTTTTCTCCATGGGGTCGCAGCCATCTCTGTCATCTTTTTCTGTGATCCACACCTGAGCTGTGACTCTTCTCCCCTCTCCTCAATTTGATATCCTACCTTCCCACAGGTTCCGTCTGACAAGATGTCTCTAATAAGCCATCTTGGCTCCTCTCTCAATTTAACAGTTCTATTGTAGCTTCATTACAGCTTTTAAGCATTTCTTTTTTATTCCCACAAATATATGTAACATTGTGAATGTGAGATTTGGTAATTATAGAGTTAATGTAATGTGTGTAGAGGAGACAGACTACACCATCTGATTTGGTTTCAAAATGAATCTTCATTTAGTCCTCAAAGAGTTATTATAGATGCTGTCAGTCATCAGTTACTGAACAGTGGCTTATTTTCTTGAAATGGATTTAAAATAAGATTCTTTTTCTCAGTTCTTTTATTTCTTTAGTTTCTCCAGTAGTATTTGCTTTAAATAAAATGTTTTCAAATTACCGAAAATGATTCCTCTAACCATAGTTGGTAGAGTTCAACTTTCTGCAAGTAGGAAAGTGATTTTGTAAAAATAACAGTAATGAGCACAAAAAACTACAATTCAAAAACATTGCATATTAGCTAACTCCATGAGTTGGAATTTCTCCATAGTTTATAAGCAAAAAGGCTCCCCAGTCTCACTGTTGTAGGCATTTGAGGACTAGATCTTATCCTACTGTTGACACACTGTCTCTCATTAAAGCAGCCATCACTGTCTCCTTTTTATTTTTCAAACTAAAAGTGGTGCATATCGTCACCTTCCCACAAGCATGTAAGAGTATGAAGACTGCTGAGTAATTTCTGATCTTGAAAGTAACAAACTTTTCAGAAAATAATCCACCAAAATGCAAAGAATGCTGATGATTAGCTGGAACTATGTAAGAAAGAAAAACTTATCTCTTGGTGAACCTGAAAACAAAGTGAAAATTGGTAAGATGTAGAGAGAACCAAGTGCTTCCCACCTCTTTCACTGAGCACTTGTGTGACATTGGCAGGATTCCATTTGCTGCATCAGTTTTCCCTTTATACGATGGTGATGGTAATGGTTCTGAATGCTTATGGAATTTTTATTGGATAAATAGCATTTTAAAAACCTTGGAAAATTTAAAATTTTAATATTCAAATATTATATATGCAATAAACTGGGTTATCAGTGTCATTTGCTGCTTTTCTTTTGACTGCCTGGTTTAGGCATTTTATAGACTGTATGACCTCTACCAAATAAATGGAGAACAGAAAGTAAAATGGCAGCCCAAAACAACAGCATTTAAGGAATGTCTTGTTATCCTTCTCAGTTAATTTAGTTAGCTGTCAATTCTTTGGGTAAGATGTTCAGAGATAAAATAGAAATTAAAAGGCTTATTCAATTTAGTAAATAAATGAGTGAACCTTCTCATGTGTGCCAAGAAAAAATTATCATGAATTCAATATATAACCATAATTTAATGAACTCCATTTGGAGACAAAAACATTTAAAATGTCTTTAAGTTTTCCAAGTGCTAGTTCTCCTCAAGGTTGTACTCCTAATTTGTGTGTGTGTGTGTGTGTGTGTGTGTGTGTGTGTGTATGTGTGTATGTGTCAGAGAAGCCCTAGTTTCTTTTCATCCATTTATATTATTGTTGAATTTTGTTAGTCCTTAAAATCATTGTAGCCTAACAAGGAACTTGAATTGTCCACGTCTTTTTCTGCAAAACCTACATTAAAATAAATATCAGAACTGATATACATAACTGAGAGAGTACTCAGGGTGGTGCACAAGAAGAACTACATTTTCTAATTATGTCATTTGGTCAATTATCAGATCATAACTTTGCCTTATCCATTATATAAGGGACACTTCCAGTTAGCTGAGAGGAAACACTACTGTCACTTATCTATTTCGGCTGATTATGATATGCATGTTTCCCATGGCACATTTTTTCTTTATTTTTTCTAGTCAGAGTTATACAATGTAGATTAATTATTAGATTAGGTCATTAAATATAAAATATCTAATTTCGAATCAAAATGTAGTTTATTATATCTCAAAACAAGAAGGAGTACAGTTGATCAAAGTATGTACCTACACTATCAGCACAGTTTTTCCATCTTAATGGTAGCTTTTTTATGCCAGCAGCAATGGAAGAAGCCTGGAGAGCAAGTAGTGATGAAATCATAAAAGACGTTGTCCACAGCTTGTTGAGGATTGAATATTTTTCCTTTCAAGAATTGGTCCAAAGTCTGAAAGAAGTGGTGGTTAGTTGGTGCAACATCTGATAGATATAGTGGATGACATGGAGTTTCTAAGTTCAGCTTTTGTAGTTTTAGCAGAGTTGTTTGTGCAACATGTGATGGAGCATTGTCCTGCAAGAGGATTGACCTGTCTCTGTTGACCAATCTCAGCTGCTTAATGATAAGCACCCTCATCATTTCATCCAGCTGATTGCAGTAGACATCCACTGTAATGGATTGACCAAGTTTCATTAAGCTGTAGTGGAAAATACCAGCGCTGTACCACCAAACAGACACCAGTAGCTTTTTTTGATGAATATTCAATTTTGGACTGTGTTTTGGCACTTCGTCTTTATCCAATCATTGTGCCAAATGCTTATGATTGTCAAAAATAGTCCATTTTTTCATCACACATAGCAATATGGTGTAGAAATGGTTCGCCTTTGTGTCGTGACAGCAAAGAAAGGCAAGCTTTGAGGCAGTTTCTGTTCTGACCCTTGTTTAATTCATGTGGTATCCATCTACCCAGCTTCTTTACCTTGCTGATTTGATTCAAATGGTCCAATATTGTTGGAATAGTAATGCCAAACGTTGCTGCTAATTCATGTGTCGGTTGAGATGGATTCGTTTTCACTACAGCTTTCAACTCACCATTATCCACCTTGGTCTCTGGTAACCCATGTGGCTGATTTTCAAGATTAAAATCTTGAAACAGAACAGAACTTCTCAAACCATGGAGGTACTGTGCATTCATTAGCCACATCCTTCCCAAACACTTCATTGATATTTTGAGCTATCTGCACTACATTGGTTCCAGGATGGAACTATATTCAAAAATAACATGAATTTTTGACTTATCCATGGTTTCACAAAAATTCTCTAAAAAACAATTTGAAAGATAATCACAAGCCAAACCATGTGTTTGAAAGACTGAGGATGTACCTTCGCAATAAAAACAAAACAAGATGTGTCAAAGTGATCAGAGATATTAACTGTCAAACTTAGTACTTAAGGCAATCGGCCATTTCATACTTAATAGCCTTTAATCCCATCCTTGGTTCATTCCATACTCTCAGTTTTGTTCCATACATAGCCTTCTTTTACTTATATGTTGTTCACTAACTTTCATATTTTCTTGTAAATCTCTAGTAAGCATTCGCTAACCACATGTGAAATGTAAACTAGGACCTTTACCATGACTTACTTGTATTTATGTGGTCTTCCCTCATCCATTTCTTGCCTATGTTCATTTTTCTCTTGTTCTTTTTTATGTAGTTTTAATTTATTAATATATTTCCCATAAAAGTCTATGTTCATCCTTTTTATAAATGAAGTAACATTTGTTTTCATGATGCATTAATTAGTCTCTAAACCAGTCACACAGCACACAGAAAGGAGTAGAACTATAGAAGGTGGGATGTTAAGAGCATAATGATTTCCTTCAATCTGTGAACAAAATGTACAGATCATTTACTTCTTTGAGAGAAATGACTTGTCAGCTTATGTCTCTTGCTTTGCAAAAATTGGCTTATGAAGAGATTTTACTTACTGTAGTTTTGAAATTTAAAGGATTCTGTTTCTTCTGTGACCTAAGAAGATCAGGTTGGTTTGAAATCTCACATGTCAACTCATACATCTGACCGACAAGAGTGCTGGTGACCTACTGGATTTACTAAAATATGCATTTATGCTTAGAATGCACAATGATCTAATCAGGTTAGAGAACAAATGGCTTGAAACATTGAGACAACCCAGAGAGCCCCCAGGGCTGGGTGGCATTTAAATAATTCCTACCGGATTATAAAGATAGCCAGCATTCAGACAATCATTCCTAATCCATCAATAATTTTATTTTCCTACTGTAGCAATGTTCCATGGGCAAAAAGTTCTTGTACGATATATGAAAATGAATGATAATTTAAAACCTAATTCATTTTCCAAAAGTGGCACAAATACAGACTTTTTATAATGAATGTTTTTGAGATGATTGCCAAAACTAAATGAAAGAGGAATTTTTGGAAAAGCTAGAAAGAAAAGCTAATTGTCAATTAATTAGTATTTATGAAATAGCAAGTAAAGAGTTATGTATTTTCTATTTATGGTACTGCTTCCAAATTTAAAATTAAATAACCGATAAACTTTAAAGTATCATTAAGAGATATCAGGCTCAAATAATTCTTTCATTTTCTTTTCTCTTCTTCCATTCTGGGAAGAGATCATTTAGGTGACATAATAATGAACCCAAAGTGCTAGGAATATGTGAATATTAACTATGAATATTTGATTAAGATAGTAATGAAAAAAGTTTTCATTTTTTGTAAGCCTTCTTTTGTGCCATACTTTTTCACTTACTGTGTTTCATTCAAGTCATACAACTCTATCAATTATGTTTTATGATTTTTATTTTATAGATGAGGAAATTAAGTCTCGAAAATATTTGGTAATCTCTCCAAGGTGTAAGTTTTGATAATATATTGCCCATATTCTGTGTTGTGGAAAAATGCTATATCTCCTTAAAGTCAGATGCAGATGGACTAGCCTTCTATCTCATTGAATGTTGTCTACTAAATCTCCACTGGGGTCACCCACAGTAATATTGATACACCTGAACACACATGGGGAAGATTTGAATAACGCAGCATTGCGTAAAGCACTCGTGCCCCTTGTTTTAAACAAGGTCTGTGATACTATTTGCTTTCTCAAGTTTTGGTTTAGAAAGAGGTTATTGAAATGAAATAAGCAATCATTCAAACTGAGCAGTTATTGTCCATAGCTAAGGGAAGAGATTTTTGTGTATTTGATGTGAATTGATGATGAATGCATACTTTCCGAAACACCTTTACACATAAGAGTAATAATGGGGAAAAAAATGTATCAGTGTTAACTTGGCATTCCCATGTCAAATTGGAACAACTGTTCTGTACTGCAGAAATCTCCATGAATTTTATACCAGGCAGGAGAGCAAAATTAATAGATAGCATTGAACTTATGGGTAATTTGAAGAAAACTTTCCATTATTAAATTTCCCATAAAATTAACAAACATCTCTGCACTTTTTGCTGAATCTGTCCCCTGCTCTTAAAGCACTAATTCATGACTCATTCCTTTTGATTAATCCATTTGGTCATCAAATGCTGCTCTGCTGAATGGACTTGAATGTTGCACTTTATTTTGCAATCTTGTAAAATATCCCTTTATAATTGTATGAAAACTGAAAATCAATATGCATTGTTGCACATCTAATTGTGTCCGTGAAAGTAAATCCTTTGGAAATGTATAGATATTTATTTTTAATTCCTGGATCATAATTTTTATGTAATAATTATGATATGATTTGGTAGGATAAAGCCAAAACTTTGCAAAAGACAGTAGCTCAAAAAAACCGTAAAGTGGTATAAATCTGTGAGGTATAGAGTAATATCTCTATAGCCATATACCTGTTCTTAATTTTGAGGTTTCTCCTATTCATTTGCCCTTGAATTTATTAAAATAATTACACAAAATTTGTTTTTAAAACTATGAAAATGGGGATGATACAGTTACTGATCAGAGGAGATTTATTTCTCAAGGATTTTGGTGCCAACAGACAAGTAGCAGGTACGCTTTTCACCAATACTGGACAGTGAAACTAAAAATTGCTGAGGAGTGAGAATACTCAAACATTTCTTGGGGGCTAGAACATGTCCTTGGCACTGGTTTTTATAATATCATGCTGTTTAGAAAATGGAGACTCAAGAAGTACTACAAGATGAAAATAGATGCCAGCCACTCACTGCCTGCTGAGATTTGCCAGTGTGAGTGGAAAGCGAAGAGGAGTACTTGTGGGGAAATGAGGTAAATATGAATATGTTAACAGATGGAAAGCCACTGTTATTTTGACTTCCGTGATGTACTCACATGCTTTCAGCTTTGTCTGTCACCATCTGTATTTCTCTGTACATACATGGTGGACCTTGATGCTCTGTGAGACAGGATTTAAAGCAGTTCTCTATCCCGAGTTTTTGAAATGTGGCGTCTCAGATAAATAGTTAGGATGATTCTTACAACTGAAGCCTCTCAAAGTTGAAGGTCAGCTTTGGACATGAGAATGCTGGGGCAGGACCAGTGAAAAGAAATGAAAAGGGCAGCTGCAGTTGATCATGATTTGGGTGATTGTGTGTGTCTGTTGGAAGCAGGCTCTTGCTCATCAGTGTTTCTGATTGAGAGCTTGACAAAGGCAGGAAGATTGGTGGAAAGGGAGGAGGGAGAACAACATGGAACATCTGAAAGATATGATCATTGCAAGTAAATGTAACACAGAATAATAATAAAAGTTGGCAAGTTTAACAAAAAGGACTTGTAAGGTGTTTTACAACTGTGCAGAGGGAAAGGTGGGGTCAATAAAGGCACTCAAATGATGCTCTCGTAGATACACGTGCCATGATCTGAAAACATACAAATTAAAAACTTTTAAAACTATTTTCTATGGTTTAAAACTTGAAAGTATGCCATGAAGTGTCGGTTAAATATTTCAAAATATTTTCACCACAGTATTGCAAACTTGAAATGGAAAAATAAATGTCTTTAGAAAGGGAAGGGATGAGATTGTTGAAATGGAAATAACAGAACCAATCTTTTCCTTCCTTCTTTCTTACTTTTTTTTCTTCCCTTCTTCCTTCCTTCCTTTCTCTCTCTTTTCTTCCTTCCTTTTGTTCCTTTACTTCCTTCCTTCCTTCTTTCCTTTCCTTTTTCTTCTTTCTTTTCTTCCCTCTTTTCTTTCCCTTACATCCAATCCTTTAAATCCTCTATGTTACAGTCCCTATATACACTTAACATTATGAAATTTGTGGTAACAATGTCATCATTATGAGTTTTTAACTGTTTCTTTTTTGCTGACTATTTATATGGTACCTCATATACAGTGCACTTTGGATATTTCTTTTTTATTTTTCAGAAATAATCTATGGTACTTGTAGTGAAAGCTCTGTATTTTTGTAGTATTTTAATTCTCACTCAATGGAGAAATAAACCTGACATGATATTTTTCACTGCAAAATTTCCATGTCAAATATAAATCATTTAGGGGTGATAAATGTTTCTATCTTTGAAGGCTTTCTTCCTGGGATAAAGAAACTAAACGAAGCATCATTTCTCTTATGCGCTTTAATTTATATGATAATAAAAAGGACTTGAGCCATTTGGTCACCGATAAGTGATAATATGACTCTGGGATAATTTGATTACTTTTTTCTGTAGGCAAATATTGGATATTTTCGAAGCACAGCCATTTTATACTGTGTATCAAGACACAGAGAAACATTATACAGGCAGTTCAGGATATTAGTGTCTGTTAGAACTCATTCCTGTTGGCTATTAATATATTGGACAAAATACTTTGCATTTATAAACCTTGTTTCCCATTACAGACAGACCATATTATTTGCAACTTTCATTTCCTGTAAACTGGTGCATCATGTAAATGTTGTGAAACAAAACTGTGATAGTCCATTCAGATGTTGATTTAAAAGTTTCTAAGTTGAAACTATTTTCTTCACTCTGGAAATAGTACTGGTTCCTTGCCAAGTTAGGTCTCCTCCTACGCTTATCATTTTACATGTGGCAAAGGGAGTGAAGGGGTAGGAGGAATAAGACTAGTGTCTTTTCTTAGCATCACACTAACTTGGGCAAGGCATTGGACTTAATTAACTCCTATTTGCAATGGCATTGCCATTACTTATGTACCTTTTAGGGATATTAGTAGTCCTCAAGTGTTAGAATGTTCTCATATAAAGACTTCTAATTTATCAGACTTTTTTTCTACCTTCTTGCTTCATTTCTACTCTCATACAATATGAAGATTACCATTATAATAGCAAGGTAATTATTACTATCAGAACAATTCTCTAGGGTGCTTCTCCCTATTTGTGTAAAAATGAATCATATAATCATCCTGTAGTTTGAGAATTTCTACAATAACATGTCCTAATTACTACAGAGGAATTTACAATATCTCATTCTTCTTATTATTTGGGCAAAAAAAAAAAAAATCTTCTCTCTCCTAGTTCGTCTTCAATAATAGGTTTCAGAAGCCGCAATAAGTATTTCGGGGACCGGTTCTGGTGCACTAAGCTTATCTATTCCTTTCTCATCCATGTACAGTAGCTAGAAAATGAACTGAATCTTTATCATCTTTTTTTTAAAAAAACAGGTAAGCAAAGATATGAGAAACTAGTATTTTTCTTTTATTAATAATATGCCAATAATATGAACTTCTAGGAAAGCATCCAAACTATATTTTTGATAGAAAAAATATTGGATTATTGGTACTTGCTGCATGAAATGTTAGTTCTTAAAAGCCTTTTTACAAAGTGATAAAAGAAATTGGGAACTAAATATTACTGCTATTGGTAAAATATAATTTTATTATAGATAAATTATAAGCATTACTTTTATATTACTATTGCTGATTGGGCTTAAAAGACCTGTGCTATGAACAATTTCTTTGACATATTAAAATGGTCATCCAATACTTTAAGTTAAATACTACTAGAAACTAATTTAATTGCATTCATGCAGTTTTTAGCTTAACTATAAACCCTGATGTGTTCGGTTCTTCTCTCTGAAAATGTTTTATTTTATGAGTGTGTTTATGAATAAATTTTACGTGTGCAAAAGTTTGACTTTAAAGAGCTGTCCATTAGAAGTTTTTCAAAAATTATTAAGGAAGAAACTTATTAGTATGAAATAATTTCTAAATAACGAAAACATTGAGTCTTTTTTCTGTAAAGGACTGCATTATTCACAATGTTTATGAACAGTTTAGCAAATGAAATTTGAAAGGGGTGAACCTGAAGGGAGAGAGAACAAGAAAGGATGTTATTGCATCACGCTGGGAAGATAAGATATGAACCTGAACAGTGGCAAAGGCACTAGAGTTGGAGCAGACAGGATTCATGGGGGAGATATTGTAGGAAATGGAAGCTGTGAACTGGTGGTAGAAGGAGGGCTGAGGTTTTTGTGTGGTTAGCTGGAAGGGTGATGCCATAACTAAGGGAAGGAGTATAGGACATGTTGTAAATACTAACTGCCTGGAATAACTTGTTTATTGTACTATGTGGATATTTCTCCTTACTCATCACATTTTGAATGTTTACCAGTGATTATTTAAACATTTCACCAAAGGTAATGTTCACATGATTAAATCTTCATGTTGTATATGTAGGGCAATAATTACTTCTAGGAAATATAATTAGGTTAGATGCCAAGAAAATGAAGGAGATCTTTCATCAGATTGCACGGTTTGCAGCCTTGGGTGTCTGGACTATAGCATTAAAAGTTGTTAATATGTTCCTTATTGTAAGACTTTGCTTTTGAAATGATTTAAGCCTTATTTGAAAATTAAATAATTATATTTAACATTGCAGATTATTATTTAAATTATCATTGTTTCACTCTATATTTCAAAAGGGAAGACATTATCTATTTCAAACTATTTCTGAGTTTATATCAGGGTGTGGTAATCTATATGCGGATCACCTTGCAAATTAGTTTAATTGAGAAAAAAAATTATCATGTTTGTAAGATTGTTACCATAAAGAGTCTTCTATGGTTATTCTCAGAGATAATTCTTTTAAAGTAAGGATTGTGGATATTTCCTTTTGATGGAAAAATGGACAGGGAACTGTCAAATTTTATGTCCTTTTAAAGCCAAAAGTGAGGCTCTTTAAAAATTCGCCACCATTTCAAAGGTTCCAAGATGTCAAAAGATTTTCAGTGTTTCAAAGCCGTGTCTTTTACTCATCTATTTAGCATGATCTGTCATCCACAGATGAAATATTCTCCACTGAGTATCTAACTCACAAAAAATTTTTCTCAATGTATTCTCCCCCATCAAAGAATATTCACTTGAGATCATTATTTCTGGAGGACACTGCTCTTATATATTTAAATATATGTAAAATAATATTTGTACATATAATTGGATTTTCAGTAAAAGTATCATGGAATATAACATTTGATACTGCATAACTGTTTTTGCTTTGGTCATCAGTGTGTTCATCTAGAATATGTGCAGTATGTCTGTATTTTGAAAGATAAGCTTTTCACAGAAAAGCTTTGCACTGAAGTTTGCTTAATCTATCATATGGAAGACAAAATTTCTGTTAGTCAATTGTGATTTTTTAAAGTTAAACTAAGTTTTATTTTCTTTGGAAAAATATGTAAGGTTGAGTTTTTGCCTTAGGCATTGTGAACTAGAATACCAGAAGTCTTGTCCATTTTAAAAACGAAAGCAATATGTTTCAGAAGCATTGAGTCTATTTTTAATACCTTGAAAGAAGCAAGGTATGGTGGGAAGGACATGGCCCGGGAATAGGAAGGCGTGAACTGGGTTTTCTTACTAATTAGCTGTTTAACCATGGACAGATGCGTTAACCTTCAGGGACAACATTTCTTCCTCTATAAAAGAAAGGTTCTGCTTGATGATCTGACAGGGTTGTTGGCACTGCTTGTAAATGAGAATCTCTCTGGAATATGAGGGATTTTCTTCTTGATTGGAGCTAGACAAGATACTTCTAACACATGGATTCTGTTAGCATTTCTCTCTTGCTATTTATGAATGAGTGAATATCTTTCTCATATCTCTGATAGAGGATTAGCAATGAGAAATAAAATCGTTTTGCTGGAAGGACTTTGGTCCAATGGACATATAATTTGGCATACAAGGATGACTAAAGCCCAAGGTAGAAATCAAAATTTAGAACCATTAATTACTTAATTCAGGTAAAGACAAAAGCTCCATAAAGCAAAAATCAGAATTAGAGTCATAAATGAAAAATTGGGTAAGGACTGGCAGAATCCAAAGGATCAGGATAGGGACTATGGTTAAGACATTAAATGTAGCAGGAGCACACTTTCCATACCATGCATTCAGTTTTCCTTCCATTTTGCAAAGAATTATTTTGTACTTTATATCACTTGAGGTTCCAAAGATATTAGGTCATTAAATATGAAATGTCCGATTTCAAATCAGAAGTTTAGTTTATTATATCTCAAACAGGAAGCAGTACAGTTAATCAGACCATGCTTCTAAACTATGGACACAGTTTTGCCATCTTAACGGTATGCCAGCAGCGAAGAAGCCTGGAGATCAAATGGTGATGAAATCACGAAAGGCATTTTCCACGGCTTGTTGAGAATTGAATATTTTTCCTTTCAAGAAGTGGTCCAAAGCCTGGAAGAGTGGTGGTTAGTTGATGCAAGGTCTGGTGAATATGGTGGATGACAGAGAGTTTCCAAGTCCAGCTTCTGTAATTTGAGCAGCTCTGTTTGTGCGACATGTGTGGAGCATTGTCTTGCAAGAGGATTGGCCTGTCTCTAGTGACCAATTTTGGCTGCTTAATCACAAGCATCCTCATCATTTCATGCGGTTGGTTGCAGTAGACATCCGCTGTAATCGACTGACCAGGTTTCATGAAGCTGTAGTGGATAATACCAGTGCTGGACCACCAGACATCATTAGCTTTTTTGGTGAATATTCAGTTTTGGCCTATGTTTCGGCATTTCATCTTCCTCCAACCATTGTGCTGCATGTTTGCGATTGTCAAAAAGAATCTGTTTTTGTCGCATGTAACAATATGGTATAGAAATGGTTCGCGCGTTTATGTTGTGACAGCGAAGAAAGGCAAGCTTCGAGATGATTTCTCTTCTGACTCTCATTTAAGTCATGCGGAACCCATCTATCCAGCTTCTTTACCTTGTCCATTTGTTTCAAATGGTCCAATAGTGTTGGAACAGTAACATCAAACCTTGCTGCTAATTCACGCAAAGGTTGTGATGGATTCGCTTCTACTACAGTTTTCAGCTCATCATTATCCTCCTTGGTCTCAGGTTGCCCACGTGGCTCATTTTCAAGATTAAAATCACCAGAATGGAACTTCTCAAACCATTCATGTACTGTAGCCACATCCTTCTGAAACCCTTCATTGATATTTTGATCTGTCTGTGCTGCATTGGTTCCACAATTCATATTTGAAAATAACATGAATTTTTTGACTTATCCATGGTTTCACAAAAATTGCTCTAAAAAATACTTTGAAAGATAATCACAAGCCAAACCATGTATTTGAAAGACTGAGGATGTACCTTCACAATAAAAAGAAAACAAGAAGTGTCAAAGTGAAATGTCAGAGATATCGACTGTCAAAGTTAGTACTTAAGGAAATTGGACATTTCATACGTCATAATATTAAAATTGAAAGACACATTTCCTAACATCCAGACTCTGAATGCTTTTATGATGTCCAAAAACTGAAAAGGCATACATTTATTGAATACTCACCATGTGCCAATCATTGCCTTGAGTACTTTACACACATTATCTCATTTAATTTGTGTGACTTTATAAAGCGGATGCTATTATTAGATAAGGACTTTAAGTGTGAAAGTGATTAAGAAGATTGTTGATGCTAGAACTGGCTCTCAATACCAAATTTGACTGTTTCCATATGTCATGTTTTTATGGTTTCAACTATATTTTCTCCATTACAGACCTAAATACATATGTCTACATTTGTTATTGAAAATGTACAAAACATAAATTAAGGAATAGAAGACTAACTTAAATATATATAATTTTATGCTAAATGATAAACTCTATGTCCTTAAGAGCCCCTCTTAAGGCATATACTTACGTAGAATTTACTCATAAAAAAATAAATTCTACTATAGTATATTTTCTAATTTCTTTTGTTCACTCAGGAATATCTCATATGTCAGTAAATATTTATGAGATCAAATTTAATGACCGTATATGCTACCCAATCTCTTATCAATGAGCATTTATTTTGTCTCTAAATATCTATTGTACGAAAAATTCTAAGTTGATTATCTAAGTTGTGTGAAACTTAGGATCATTTTATTGTTTCAGACATTCTAGATTAAATTGTGTAGACTTTTTAAGAGCTTTGTTACATTTTGTCAAATTGTGCACTAGAATATTTTTAACATTTTATACTCCTAGGAAGTATAATTGCCTCTTTCCCCCGCCCTACACTAGATTTTGTATAAACGTGCGTACTTTTATACTTTTGGCAACTGACAAGTTGTTTATTTTCATGAATCTTTTTCTAATACTCAGACTGAACATTTTTGTTTATGCTTTTTGGTCATTCAAATTTTTTTAAAAAATTAATTTAGTCCTTAAAGCTTGTCCGTTTTCCTATGGGAACACTCATTTTAGAAATTTGCTTTGTAAGGCTTTTTATATGTAATGATATTAACATTTTTGACCCTTTATTTTGCAATTCCCCAGGTTGTCCTTTGCATTTCAATTTTCTTTAGGGTGTTTTCTCACATTTAAAACAGGTTAATATTAATGTGTTAAAATCTATTTGTGCTTTTCTTTTTTACATTTGCCTTTGATTTCAGAGAGTTTCATTTTAAAATATAAAAGGCCTTACCCTTTCAAAATTTCTTCTAGAGTACATGTATATTCTCTTTAGGCATTGGTAAGCCTATGATAGATCCGACTTTATTATTGTTGTTATTATTGCTGTTGTTTGTGGAACAAGTGAGAGTTGTTACATTCGTGGCTTATTAGTAGAACCTGCCCTACTCTGAGACTTGGAGAGAGACCTCTGGTGTTTTAACAACTCAAAATGAGTGGAACTGGAAGCCCAGAGCAGGGCTGCCAGTTGACAGAGCCAATTTGGCCTGTGCCCCTGAAATTTGTTCCTTGCTGTGATCAGTGACTTTCTCTGTTTGTAACCGCTTTGTCATATCCCTCCATTCATTTCACTAAATACATGGCACGCCTTGCTTCCAGGTGTCCTCTCTTATGAGTGGACTGAATCCTGCAGGTTTTCCCTCCCTTGATCCTTCTCACGTTTTCCAAAACCAACCTCCTGGGTTCTGACCCTCAGTTATACAACCCTAGAATTGGCTCTTTTATTTGCTGAAGAATACTATCAACAGTAATTAATATTTTTGAGGTTTTAAAAGAAAATATGTCAGAGACTCCCATAAACACACTTCATGTATAAACTCATTAAATCTCACAACCATTCAGTGAAGTGAATATTGTTATAATTATCTCCATTCAACAGCTGAGGAAATAGAGGTTCAGGCTTTCAAGTTACCCAGCTGGTGAGAGAAGGCACTCTCTCCCCAGCTCCTTGCCCTAAACATCTTCATTTCTTCTATAATACACGATAGTCAAATTCCCCAAATCTTACTTTAGTCTTTCTTTGATGCCATTATTTTTAGACCATGGATGGCTAATGTACTAAATCCATCCTAACCACCACTGACATTAGCTGAACCTAGCTTACCTTGCCATGGCTGCAGAACTAATGACCCATTCCCTTACCTTTATGGTATAAATGACATATGTATTGAAAAGAATTCTGTCTTACAAATTATTTTGACATCCAATGTAGCACGGTAACTTTTACAAAGGAAACACTTTTAATTGTGTGACAGAGATAACACATATACAATAATAAGAATGAAGCACTCTGTGTTCTAAAATTTAGCTCTACCTTTTATTCCTTGGCAGATGTGAGAAATATCTTAAACTCTGTGGTTTTAGTATCCCTAAGATTAAGCAGGCATGGTATATGTATGCTTCAGGAACAAAGGATAAAAATCTGAACACCTGACAGCCATAAAAGTGTTGTGAATTATACCATATTATTACTAGAAATCCCACATTGGGATTTCTAGTTATAAATTATAAATCCCATATTGGGATTTCTAGTTATAAATTATCATGGAGCTACAGTTGTATTGGTACTACTCTAAAGCATCATTCTGCTTTTTAAAAAATGTTAAATATTTTAGTTAAAAAGATATATGCTAATGGATTAATAGAATAGTATGTAGTCATTACTAATGACATTAGAAAATGGAAAAACATGAGATAAATGTCAAGTAAAAAACTGCAAAACTATAAAATTATATACAGCCATGTACCATATATTGATGTTTTGGTCAATGAAAGACTTCATGTAAGACAATATTCCAATAAAATTATAACACTGTATTTTTCCTGTACCTTTTCTATGTTTAGATATGTTTAGATACACAAATACTTACTATATTGTTACAGTTACCTACAATATTCAGTATAGTAATATGCTGTACAAGTTTGTAGCCTAGAAGCAGTAGGCTATACCCTATAGTCTAGGTGTGTAGTAGGCTATATGATATAGGTTTGTCTAAGTACCCTATGACTTTGGCACAATGACAAAAATGCCTAATGATGTGTTTCTCTGAACACATCCTCATTGTTAGACAACACATAACTGTTTATACTATGAATATGGCTAATTATTTTACAGCTAAAATATACATATAGGCATAATTCAAAATGGAAAAAGTAATTATGCTGGGGTAATGGGGTTGTATATATTTTTTCTCCCTTTTTCTTGATTATCATTAGTTTTGATATGTTACTTTTGCAATTAAAAGGAAAAAAGAATCACATCGTTGTTTTCTATTTATTTCCTGTTCTCTATTATAGCTTACTATATTACCTTGAATAAAAAGTATTTTATTCAGTATTTACTGAAAATATAATAACACCATAAACATTCTATTTGTAGATGCCTGGTTTTGTAAAAGGCTTAAAGTTATTTGGAAAGAGATACAAATAATTTTTCAGCTATCATCTTCCAATTTAGTAAATTATTATTATAATACAAAATTGGAAACTCTTATGGAGCAAAAGAATTATTGTACTTGCCAAGCCTTTAATGTTTTTTGCTTTCATAGATTTTATTACTAAATTAATTCCAATGAGTAAATATGCCACTAAAAAGATTGAGGCAATTTTAAAATTTGGAATTATTTGAACATTAACCAAGTAACAAAATCTAATATTAGTTATTTTATTTGAATTGAATAAATCAATGAAACCAAGATTAGGTGTTTTTAAATTAAAAGGAGAAATCATTTTTCTAGAGGAGATTAATTCTAAAAATGGAACAGAAAGGCTATCATAATATAATTTTTTAAAAATTATTAAGCATTTTGCTAAATTATATTTCTTAGACTTGTTCATATAATAAATTTTCTTCTTCATTTTGCTTTAGTTGATTTTAAAACACGGCCAACTAGTTTAATCTAGAGTAGAAATAAAGTGCTATTTTTTAAATGTCAAGACAATTTTACAACTTCCTCACTGCTAAATGATTTAGCATAGACTTTGTAAAAATGGTAATGTGACAACATGCAGAGTCTGTTAGTGGGAAAAAACCCACAAAACTCCATTAATACCATTAATCATAGCAATAGAGGAATGCTCAAGAATATCTCTCCTTCCCCTCTAATTCTGAGAGCCATCTAGCGCTTGTTTGCAAAATAAGAACAAAAGGGCATACTTGTTTCTCACTATTAACTCATAATCTTTTGAGATACTAAAACAGTGGTGATCGTGATTTAGAACCTCCTCTCTAACACCACCCCAAGCAAAGAAGGTCAATAATCTTCCCTCCTTTTCCTCCCTTGCCACCAACCTTGAGATGACATTTGTAAATTAAATCCACTATTGCTGGTAAATCATAACGTGAATTCACTGTCTGAAAATTTCTACTATTAATATAAACTTGAGGGGAAAATACTGCCTTCTTGGCTGATTATAAAATCAACCTCACTTCTCTGCCTTCATTAATTGATGCCATTTTGTCCACTGGAAATAGCTACTCCTGGGAGAATATTTCATTCTTAACCTTGACAGAAATGATGGGTAATACTTTAGTGAAAGTCCCATTAAACTGGAGGAACCAGTCCCCTGGGAAGCCTCATAAAATCTACTAGCTGCCACTGTGATGGAGTTGAAGCTTACAGGGAATCTACCTTTGGTGTCACTGACTGTTTTGACTCCTTGGACTTTTTAACTTTCTTTCATACAGAGGAAAGACAGGTGGAGTGGGAGGGAAGACCCACTTGCTCTATCTTTATAGATAATAGCTTTCAGGTTTGCTCTTCTAACATAATACAAAGATGCTAATTTCTTTCAGATTCTAATCCCAAATAATGTCACATGAGCATGTTGAGATAGGTGTTTTTGAATATTTATATCATGCTGTCATATAGGTCATTATACATGATTTTCATATTTCTCTGGGGTATGTCATACATATAGCAATCGAATAGAATGGAATCATATTTATTTCTAGAGCCTTCCCATTGATATAAAACCTGAAAAGATATTTTTCTCAAATTTCCAGCCCTCAGTATGAAGCAGATTTGACATTTCAAAGGCAATTTTAAGTGATTATTACTTGCATAGTAAATTCTCAAGATTCTCTATCTGCTCACACACTTTGCAATGAGCCAAAATAATTTGAAAAGCAATGCACCTGGCATTTATATCCAAAAGAGGTGTCAAGTTTAACTAAAATATATTTCTAAAAATTTACCCATTGGTTTAAGCTTGATTTTACTGCTATTTTAACTCTCTAGTTAAAGAAAAAAACTAAGAAATTCAATTTATTAGGTCAGGAGAAGCTTTGCTGGATATAGCTAAGGACTCCAGTCTTCGTTTGTTTCAGCTGATTTAGTGTCATTTAGAATTGGATTAATTTTGTCCTCAGCTCCCGGTCTTCATCACAATCAGAGTTTCTGTCCACATAAGTCTTTCTCTGAATAGGCTTCTGAAAGAAAAACTACTTATTCTACTCAGCTCTAATTAAGAGTTTTCTAGCATATAGGAACAGATAATTGGTGTCAGACTTTTTAACTTAGATACAAGATGAAGGGCAACAAAACTAATGTGAGTGTCCGTCTACTTCAAAGCTGCCATCATTATATTCAGTTTGTAACTCCCATAAAGAACAAATATGTTCTCCACTGTTTTCATTCTTTGAGACAGCTTTTAAAGATCATGGATAGGAAAGACCTTAGAAAATTGAACCAGATCTCATGAGCTTTGTTTTATGCCATCCCAAGATTACCTCGGTCACCGTTACCTACTTAGAAATACTTGGGTTATTAGACGTTTGCAACACTCTTTGATTGCCTCCACTCTTCAGCTGTTTTTCTCTCCTGTACTTACTTTGTAGAAATGCAAAACACCATCACATTCATTGACCACCCCGTAAGTTACTATCTTCGATAACTACTTAATAGTATAGAACAAGATCTGGTTTCCTTAGTCTGATATCCAATTTTCCCCACTTTCTTCCCCATTTTTATACAAATATTTTGTTAAGTGACATTGTGATAATAGAGTTTTCACTTTAAGTGTGGAGTTAAAGTTTATTTTACATGGGTTGTTTTGTAATAAGTTAAAATAAATAATACTAAATAACATTAGTACTGAATATGTGCTAGGCTCTGTTTTAAACACACACACACACACACACACACACACACACACAGACACACACACTCTTATTAAATCATCAGAACAACTTCATTTCTTCCTCATTTAACACATAAGGAACCTGAAGCACGGAGGGCTAAGTGACATTCCCAAGGTCGAAGAGCTGGTAAGTGGGAGAGTGAGAACGCACACCCAGCAGCGTGGCTCTCAGAGACCATCCATATACCCAGTGCATTCTGCTGCCCCTTCGGCTACTTCCGAATGTTGAAAATTATGCCAAGCTATCACAAGCTTTAAGTGATGTCCTCATTCAAGCAATTGTTGGGTGTATTAAAGGAGGGAGAAGGTTAAAAGGTGACAGTCTCCTTCCTCAGATCTCTTATCTGGAAACTTTATTGGACGTGGACGTCATGCTGCAAGATTGATGTTTCTTCACTTCCAGATTTCTTTTTGCTTGAAACTCTCATTGCAAATGTTAATTTTTCATTTCTGCAACACATGTACTTTATATGCTGTTATCTGATCTCATCCACCCATCGTCAGCCATTGATAAATAATAATGCTTAGTCTTTGATGAGGGTTAAGGAAATCTTTCTCACGTACTAAGAAGCTCTGTTTTCCCCCTCTAACTGTCAGCTTTATTTTGGCTTCTCCTTTTACTGTTTTGGCAGGCATTTATCCTAAATCTTTGTGACTTTTGGTTGAGAAAGTATAATTTATCATTGTGATTCTATTTTAAAGAATAGAGTTACTTCCTTAGTGGCACTGCCAGTATCCCCTTTAGTTACAGTTACTTCAGTCCACTGCCTCTGATTTGGTGATGTGTCTCAAACGCTTGGCCTAGCTCCTTCTAGAAGTGATTCAACTGCCTCTCCTCCTGTCCCCAATTCCCTCTGTCACTTATGTCGTGCACAATAAAGCGCAAGCATCAGAAAGTGAAATTGAAGTTACCTTCAGAATGAAGGAATGTATATATAATTTTACATTATTATATGTTAGTAATATGATAGAAATATATTAACATATTATATCTAATATGTCACCTATAGTTGGCTATATAGACACTCCCCTCCCCGCCCCCTACATAGGTCACAGAAGGATTTTGTAAACTTCACTTTGAAGTATCAGTCCTCTTGAAAGGTATCCCTGTAATTCAAAGAACAGAAATCCACCCATTATGACATAAATTGAAAGGTAATATTAAGTTATCCCATGGTCGTCCTGTTTTGTGAATGAGGCACAGCCTTGTCATAGAGAGGAAATTTAGAAAACCAGATTCTTCTCTCGGTTTCTTGAGGACAAAACTGTTATTCTTTCTCTTTCTTTCATCTGCTTATCTCCGTTTACATAGTCCCTAATGAGTATGTATATCCAAGCCTGAGTTATGTACCAAGAGTCACGTAATGATTCTGAATTCAAAGATCACTTAATTTATATATTTAATTCAAATACTTCAAAGAAAAAGAATTGGATCGATTTTTCCTGCCCCATGTGTTGTTTTCTCCTGGATCTCACATCCACCTTTGGTCCATCTCAGGTCCAGTCAGCTCTAGTTAATGTCTACTATGTGTGTGTGTGTGTGTGTGTGTGTGTGTGTGTAGTACATTAGAAAAGAGTTTTCATACTAAATAACCCAGCATATCTTTCAGTAATTGTTCAAGACAGAACTTGTGAGTTATAATATTGTTGTAACATTCTTAGATTACGTCCATTGGTGATTCACCCTAAGCAGTCCTCTCAACGAGCATTTGGCCATTAAATTAAATCTCTCGCTATCAGGTGCGATACTGTATTTTAAGTTATATCCATTACAAAATAAATGACTGTTGTTACATAAGGAATAATCCAAAGAATATTACAGTTTCCATACTATTATAGGAAAGAAATCAAAAACAATAATATGAGGAATAAGTGAAATAAAAAGTGCTTAGCACAATCCATGATATGTAACTGGTGATTTAAAAAAAATGATAGCTATTATTTTAACAATACTAAATATATGTTCCTGTCCCCAGAAATTTTGTTGGAAATTAATAACTCTTACATCCAGAGTACTCCGTACCCATCTCTTTGTGTATCTGAGTATCCCCACTTGTCAAAGTTCACTTCAGTCGTTACTTCCTATGTGGAGACTTAGCTGATCAATCAAGGCTCACACACGTGAAACTCTATTCACTTTATTTTTCTTTAGGTGCCCCATTTGGATGATACAGAATATTTATATATTGGATAACATATAGTTATTTGTAACCTTGTATATTATTGACTGTTATTTTATTTTTTGGATGTCTGAGACCTCTCATTCTCCACCTAAATTGTGAACATCCTGAAAAAAAGGTCCAAGACATATAGTCCACAAAACATCCACCACTGCACTGTATGCTTGGCGTAGGCAGTACTATGATTCCTTTCAGGAATTTGTAGACAAGTAATGTTAAAAGGAATTTTTTTTTCAATGGACTGGGACAGAGAAATACTAGTCTTAATAAAAATTGAATTTAAGATTCAAACTTGCTGAAAACTGTTTTCTATGACATAATGTTTATTTTCCTCAGTTATATAGTTACCTTTTAAGGACTACTAAATATTACCATTCTTTTCCATTTCTTAGATTTTAATTTATTTCTTCAACATACACACAAACACACACACACACACAAACACACACACACACACACACACATACACACTGGAGATTTCTTTTCTAAAATCGTCAACTCCTCCAGATTTTTTTGTGGGAAAACACAACTATATATAAATGCTTCAATTATGCTTATAAAGTTCAATTTTACAAAACCAGCAGGGTCCAGGCAGCTGTACCAGGAAAAACATTTGGTCAAACTTCTTACTCAAAATAGAAATACGAAAGAGAATTGTAAAGCTCTTAGAACAGAGGGGATTCAAACCTAGAAATAACAATGGAGAACATGTCTTAGTTTTATAAACAGAATATCAAGTGCTTTGAGCATCTAATGCTTATATGTTGCTGATATGTTCAATTGTTTTCACATGACAGATAGATGGGAAAAAGTCCAAATAATTGTTTAGTATTGAAATCTTCTGGGCAAAAATGTGGCTGATTTTAGTCAATTATTTCCATTTTTAAAATGCCCCATTATTGATGTATCATGTGTTTCCAAAACTTCCACACTGATAATGATTATTTGGAACCCTGAGCATACAGCTTCCTGTCTCTTCTTGGGAGATTCTGAGTCAGCTGCTCTTAGGTAGAAGTTGTAATTTTAACAAGAATTTGTATTTTTAACCATAACTTCTATTCTAGCAGAATTTCATATTTTAAAAAAGTACCTCAGGCAATTCTTAACATCTGGGAAGTTTGGAAAATCATCTGTATGAAGCAGTTAGCCTTCTTGTCTCTTTCCTTCATTCCTAGTTACAAATCTTTGGGGCATCACCTGGCACAATTTGATTTTATTGGGAACATCTCTTGCAAGTTGGATTCAAAGGCAGCAAAGCAATTAAGAGTTTACTAAGCTTATTTTAATGGCAAAGAAAATCACTCACCTAAATGATTGCTAACTGGTGAATTTTCTTCATTGCTTATGAGATATGGCTAACTAGGACGATTTGTTGTCCTCCATCAAATATGTAGGTGTCCTGAGATTTTAATTCCGGGAATGTACTGAAAGCACTTTACTCACTTTTGAGTTTCTTTTGTTATTTTGTTGTTTCAGTCCTTTCAAAGTGCTCTTCTTTGAAATAATTTGAGATTGGGTTTCTAGCAAAAGTGAATAGCTTTGAACTTTAGTAGTATTGTTCACTTCACGTGAAAATAAGAAAATGGGGATCATATGTTCCCCAAATCTTTTCATTAAATATTTACCTTTGATCTTTTTCTGTTTTTCATTTTGACACCTTATTGTGGTTCAGTCTGTAGTCCACAATCATTACAGGAATTCTTGGGGCTGGAATATATTTGAGCTGCTGAGCACAGAGTCTATGAAGAAGAGAATGCTCACAGTGGGAAGCCATTTTTCTGAGAAATAAATGTACCACAGAAAATTTAAATTGCTTCCATTTTTTTCCCAGTGATATTCTGTTTATAAAACTAAGACATGTTCTCCGTTGTTATTTCTAGGTTTGAATCCCCTCTGTTCTAAGAGCTTTACAATTCTCTTTCGTATTTCTATTTTGAGTAAGAAGTTTGACCAAATGTTTTTCCTGGTACGGCTGCCTGGACCCTGCTGGTTTTGTGCTTCCATCTCAGAGTATATCTATTTTTTAACTTGAGCTGCATGGAACTAAAAAAGTAATGAATTTTGACTCTTTCATTGAAATAATTAGGAAACTTTGGGGTTATTCTGACTGGACTCCATGTTTAGCCTCCCCACTACTATCCTCTTAGCTGGTAATAAGTGTAACACTGCCATTGTGTAGGGAGAGTTCTTAAAACAGAGTTGTAACTATAAGGAGATTTATATTTGCATGGGCAAAGTTTATTTCCTCAGATGTGAAAAAACAATAGTTGAAGATTTTACTTTTTTAAAAACCAAATTAGAGGCTGTTCCTTGTAGAATGTAAAACTGTGTGAAATGAATAGTATTGTATACCTTTATTATTAAAAGGTTTATCATTAATGCTTAGACAACTATGCATATAATGAATATGTGCTCTCAGTAAAATAACTGGAATGAAAATCATTTTCTTGGGGATGCCTGCATTTCTGCTGATGGGACTTGTGGACCTCTGCAGTTGTGGAGTCATTCCAAGGTGAGCAATGGATCAAGGACACTCATGTTATCCTTTGTTGTAGTCTATTTGACAGTCCCCACTTAGAACCAGGGACTATGTGGATTGTCTTTTCAGTGCACGATGGCATGCCATTATGTAATATCCCATCTTCTAAAGAGGGCACACCCCTGGGTGAGCTATGTGGTGAGACCTGGACTGCCAGAATATTGCTGTATATCATTTTATTGACTATCTTCCATCACTTTTTACAACTTTCTTTCTTTTTTTTTTATTATTCCAAGGTATTGTGAGGGTACAAACATTCTAGTTACACTTTATGTCTTTGCCTCACCCAAATGTGGGTTAAAGGCGTGCCCTCCCCTCCCTTTAGTGCTCCCCGTGTCCTTTAGTTGTAGATTTGCCCCCCCGTCCCCCTAATCCCTAGAGAGTATTTCTGCCATGTGATCACCCTAGTGTTGATCAGTTAGTACCAATTTGATGGCGAGTACAAATGGATCCCGTTCTTCTGCTCTTGTGGTGCCTCACTTTGGATAATGGGCCTAAGT
>CAUYSK010072653.1:0-40760 GCA_963575035.1 Avahi laniger | reverse complement strand
CTAAAAATATATAGAAAAAATTAGCCGGGCATGGTGGCGCATGCCTGTAGTCCCAGCTACTCGGGAGGCTGAGGCAGGAGGATCGCTTGAGCCCAGGAGTTGGAGGTTGCTGTGAGCTAGGCTGACGCCACGGCACTCTAGCCCAGACAAGAAAGTGAGACTCTGTCTCAAAAAAAAAAAGAAAGAAAGAAAGAAAAGAACACTCAAAGCCTAAAGTTTTCACAGTAAGAGACAACCAACCAGTGAAGAAATTTAACACCTTGGATGTTCAAGGAACTGCTTAAACTCTGAGCAGGAAATAAGTGGAACTTACATTTCTAAATATTATATTCAACATAACATAACCTGAGCATTCTGGTCAGCAAATTAAGGGAAGTAAAGAAAATTCATATATTTTTCTGCAAAGATAGCGATGCTTAGTGTGAATATGTTTCGAAAGACCTTCGTCGCACAGAACCGTGAGAAATGTTACTTTGAATTTTCTGCTTATTTTATGCCCATTGTATACAAATTTTCCAGTCACAAGCATGAAATCGAAATAGATTTTCTGGCCCCAAAGTAGAAAGCATCCTCCGGTCGGGAACATAAACACCAACCAGCCTTTTAAACTGTCTGAGAGTTAGAATTAGTTTGAATAAGGGGCATGAGCCTTTTGGCTGAGAAAAACATACTTGAATGTGGGAGATTGTCTGAGAATTTCTCACAGAAGTATCTGACAAGAAGTGGGGGAGAAAACACGGTTTCCATTTGCAACAGGAAACAAACATGAAGAGAACCGGGCATTGAGAGTAAACTTGGTGACGTAATTCAGTAATTCGCTCCAAAGGTAGGTGAGAGGAGAATGCTTAAACGAAATCGTTTTCTTTGTTCTGACAGTTCCCACCCGGAGTCAGAAATCTTCACTGTCTCGATCCCGTAACGAGGGGAAATTCTCTTCTTCAGGACAGGCAGTAGGCGTCTTCCCTTCTGCTCCGGGTGCGGTATCGGGTTGGCCATTGCCGATTTTGGAACATTTGTCTCGTTCCCCGTATTGGTCTTCAGAAAGAAAAGAAAAGCAAGACTATTAATCCTCGAAGGGCAGATAGGAAGATTCCACAAGTCAGAGAGGAACAGATAAAATCATGACGCATTTTACTTGTAACATTTAACATCACAAGCTTGAATCTGCTGAGCAATTGCTGGTTTCAAAGCGGAATCTGAGATTGGAGACAGTGGACTCCGGGAGCCGCTCCGACCCCCCAGCAGGGTTCGGCAGCTGGGTCGGTGGGGGTTGCGGGCAGCTCTCTGGGGATCATCTTCAGCCTGAAAGAGCCACTTCGCTCAAGGTCACGCCCTCTGTCTGCAGACACTTCGCATCCAGTAACTGGTCAATGCACGGTGTCAAAGTTCAGCCCCCACCCCTGCAACGTGGGAAAATCCAAAAAGGCTTCGGTTCCAGCACTCCCCGTGGGGCCGGCCGAGGCCTTTGTCAAGACCGCATGACAGCCAGCTTCTGCCTTTGCAGGGTCTTGCCTCCATTCCTTCCCGTCCACAGGTGCAAGTCCTGACACTGTTGCCCGATACCTTCCTGGCTGCTGTCCTCCCTCTCAGAGTCCGCTTCCCAGGGAACGGAACCTGCAGCACGACCAGACTGGTGCATTTTCTTTGTTGGTTTGTTTTCCTGGACTTAGAGGTGAGGGTGGGAGGTTCCTAGCCCGGGCTCCCGATCATCTTTCATCTTCCTCTGGGGAATTTAGAAGGGGTGGAATTGGAAGAGGTTCCGGTTGGCACAGCCTTCAGAATCAGTCTCAAGGGATTACAGACCAAGGCAAGCCTCAGTCTATAAATTAACCTCCATAAAATCAAGGAATTGAAGCGTATGACCCCGCCAACCTTCCTGAAATTCTCTGTCTCTTACCGCGGGGACACTGCACTCTTCCGGCTGTCCTTCTACCCCGTGAGCAGCCATTTCCTTGTGCCTTTTACTCTTGTTTATCGAGGAATAGTAACTGTGACAGAGTGCTACTGAAATTTCTCCTTCTTCAGCATTTCCACAATGGTGAAAATAAAAGAATATGTAAGTAAAGCATTCACTTCATTAACAACTTTTTTTTTTGAGACAGAGTCTCGCTCTATCACCGAGGCCAGAGTGCCGTGGTGCCAGCCTAGCTCACAGCAACCTCAAACTCCTGGGCTCAAGCGATCCTCCCGCCTTGGCCTCCCAGAGTGCTGGGACTACAGGCGTAGCCACCGCGCTCGGCCAATGAACAACTATCTATTAAACACCTTCTATATACCATAGATAGTTAAGAGTTTGGGAAAGAAAAATAATGAGACATTCCTGCCCTTAGAAAGCTTAATATCTAGGGCAGAATCTCAACCCTACTAAACTCAACACCTCTTTTTAAAACAAACACTTTGTGATGTCTCCATTATGATTTTGATATGAAATTCACAGGTAACATAATCTACCTACAAGTCTAAAAAACCAATATGGTGCCCCGATTCTAATATAAAACATAAATGAAAAGAAAGCACGTTGGCTACTCTGACCTGTTTCTACTGCGAATGCTCTGACATCGAATGTGTGGGTTCCTTCCGCACAAACAAGCGATTTCCAACTCTCCTGACGACAGCTGGGTGTCTAACGACGCGGTTCAATCTCACACTGACTATCCGGAGTAAGTGTAGACCTCACAGGTTTAGAACTCGGTCCCTCAAGGCTGCCCTGGCTTCAGACGCCACCTGCAAGTCTGGGCCGCCCGGACTCCCGACTGGCCAGCTGTAAACTGGGGCGCCCACAATGCTCTCTCTCGGTTCAGCAGTGTGCGAAAATGGCTCGCAAAGCTCAGGGAAGCATTTTGTTTACATCTACCAGTTTATCATAAAAGATATTACAAAGAATAGAGACGAAGAACCGGATGAGGAGATGAAAGTGCAGGTCGGGGCAGCGCAGAGCTTCCACGCCCCCTCTGGGACGCCCCCTCCCAGCGCCTCCGTGTGGGCACCAACCTGGAAGCTCCCTGGACCCGTCAGCTAGGGTTTTCGTGGAGGTTTGGTTACACAGGGATGGTGGATGGAATCACTGACTGTTAGGGATTAACTCCAGCTCTAGCCCCTCTTCTCTCTCCAGAGGGGTATGTGGGGTTCGGGTGGGGGGTGTTGAAAACTCAGCCCTCTAATCACACCTCTTCCTGGCAACCATCCCTCATCTCGAAGCCACGTAGGGACCCCGGCACCAGCCAGTGCATTAGCACCCACTGGGCATTGTTGCGACTCCAGAGACTCCAAGCATCTTTGAAGTCCTGGGTCAGGAACCAGGCACTAAGACCAGACATTGTAACAAAAGAAGCCCCTATCACCCCGGCCACTCAGGAAATTGCAAGGGGTTTAAGGAGCTCTGTGCCGGGAACCAGGGATAAAGACCAAATATATATTTCTTATTCTATCAAAATATCCCAAAGTTGTAATTTTTTAAAACGTAGTTCAATATGCAGATGCTATAGAAATAACCAGATGCTTATGTCTTACATAGCAACACCCTCTCAACATCGTGGTGACCGAAAACTTCCAGCGAATTTCTAAAATTCTAACAGGAGCTATTCTGCCTTCATTGAAAGCCACAGGTTTAATCATTCAAGGAAAGAGAAGGAAATTATTTGCTATTGTTTGAAAGGTGGTATCTACTTCTAATATTTCAAGATTTATGTTTGGAATTTATGTATCTTTGTTCTAAATGGAACAAGACTAGACAGGTAAAACATCTTCAAATAATACCCTGTTAGGCTGGGTGCGGTGCTTCCAGCACTTTGGGAGGCTGAGGCCAGGAGTTCAAGACCAGCCTGGGAAACACATCAAGACTCTGTCTCTACAAACAATTTCTTTTTCATTAGCCAGGTATGGTGGCATGCACCTGTGGCCCCAGCTACTTGGGAGGCTGGGACAGAAGGATCACTTGAGCTCAGGAGGTTTCAGTGAGGTAGGATCGTGCCAGTGCACTCCAGTCTGGGTGACAAAATGGGACTCTGTCTCAAAAAAAAAAAAACAAAAAAGCAAATAAAATCCTGTTATGGGCTGAATTGTGTCCCTACAACATTCATATGTGGAAGCCCTGACCCCCAGGACTGCAGAACGTGGCTGTATTTGGAGACGGGGCCTTTGAAGAGATAATTGGTTAAAATGAGCCGGTTAGGGTAGGCTGTAATCCAGTATTACTGATGTCCTTATAAGAAGGGCTTAGGACACAGAAGGATGACCATGGACGGCACAGTGAGAATGCAGACACCTGCAAGCCAAGGAGAGTGGCCTTAGAAGAAACCAAAACTGCTCATCGCTTGGTCTCCGACCTTCAGCCTCCACGATCCTGAGAAAGTAAGTTTCTGCCGTTGAAGCCCCAGGCTGCGGTGCGTGTCAGGGCAGCCTGAGCACTCACACAGACCCTCCCAGGTGGGAGGTGGGGGGTTCCAACAGCCCTAGATCTCCGGTTCAGGACTGTGAAAAGTGAGAAGAAAAAAAAGGAACAGGACTGAGAATGAGCACTTGAGTGGGGGGGTGGGGGTTGAATAGCTTTTGTGTTGAAGGAATGGCATTGCCTGCTCATCTAGTGCAGCCTCGGTTAGGGTTCAACATTTGAAAAACAAAGGCACAATTGTCACAGAGTGGTCACTGTTAACAATAATGTCTCTGTCAAGGCAGTAAAAGAGAGCGATTGTGAGCAAAAGTTCAGTTCTCAATTGCATTCTCAAAATGTGTGTGAAAATGCACAGAAGAAATTACGCAAGTAAATGTCTAATATTTGTATGGTCAGCAAAGGTTTGTTCTCAACAAAATGAGGGGGTATACGTATTATATAGTTAATAAGAATCCATGTGCAAAGATTTATCTTCAATTTCTGCATCCTGTTCTGCCGCATGTTCCTTTGCATGCATCGGTCTGGCATTGCGCCAGCGCATTCGGTCGTCACTGCTTTCTGCACGTTTCCCCATCGCGGCTGATTCGCGATAGATCTGAGATTAACAAGGGACAGCGGTCCTCCCTGCAGTCGGCTTCCCTGCAGCTCCTGGCTCCTGTGTCAGGATTACTGGCACGGCGGCCCTGTCTACACTGGTGTGTGAAATCCATAGCAGACACACACCAGTGGGGTGCGCGGAGAAGTTGTTAGGTAGACAGCGAGGGATTCCGGGTCTCCTAGGGAGGAAAGTGGGTGCTGCTGCGAGTCACCCCCAAAATGGGCTGTCAGGGAGGCTCACGGGAGACCCGCATGCGCAGTAAGACTCAGGTCATATGACGCCAACTGTCTAATCAGAGTGGTTCCATGGTGCTGCCTGAGCCACAGGGCGGTCCCGATCCGGCACCATGAGACAGGATGCAGACCATAACCAGTGCTTTTCTTTTTGGCCCCTTCCTTTTGCTCGCCCTTTGCTGCGACGGCGGGTCCGGCCGTCATCGGTGGCGCATGTACCATGCCCTCCCTGCAAGCCTGTATCGCGCTCTGCCCTGTAACCCCACCCTTCTCTCTCAGTACACCTCATTTTCGTGCTTGCCTTACTTTGCTGCTTCTGGTCATTCCTCAGCCACGAGCAGCGACGTTTCAGACTGGACCTGAGACCTGACACGGGAGCAGAGCAGACGGGCGGATCCACTCACCACTGACACAGCACACGGCACGACGACCGTGAACGCTGTGTGAGCCGAAAGGAGGAAATGTTTGCTCCATTGCTCTTTTTTTATAGTAGCAGTTAAATATTTATTAAGCTTTTATTATGTTCTGTTAATAGATTCTGCTAAACTTCACAGAAATTCCAAAGACACGCAGGATGGCCCTAGCCCTTGAGAAATGATCATGTCCCCAGAGAAACAGCACGAGCACATACGCTGATCACAGGTCCACCCTGACTGAGGCCATCTGTCCTGCAGCGGCGAAGGTGAGCTCATCCATCCATCGAGGAGCACAGGGGAGCTGTGGCCGGTCGCCACGTGCTTGCCCAGCGCTGAGACGGCACCTGCTAGCGCACCGCACCAGCAGCCGGCACGGAGGCCCTGGTCGCCGCTCCAGCTCGATCTCGGCTTTCCTATGGATATCTGTGCTGGTGTTTTCAGGGACTTTATTTTATTAATGAGTAATATTGAGTATGGAGGACCAGAGAGACAGACTGGAGGGAGCATCCACCAGAAAGAACCCCAGAGCTTAAGCAGCAGCTATGAGTAATTAGCTCCCAGCGTGGTTTCTGATTTTCATGGATAAAACCAAGATATGTTTAAAACCATGTGGACCAGGAAGGCAGTAAAGAACAGCCAGCAAGAGGCTGGATGTGGTGGCTCACGCCTGTAATCCCAGCTCTCTGGGAGGCCGGGGCAGGAGGATCGCTTGAGCTCAGGAGTTCGAGACCAGCCTCAGCAAGAGTGAGGCCCTGTCTATACTAAAATAGAAAAAATTAGCCGGGCGTGGTGGCACACACATGTAGTCCCACGTACTTAGGAGGCTGAGGCAGGAGGATGGCTTGAGCTCAGGAGTGTGAGGCTGCAGTGAGCTATGATGAAGCCACTGCAGTCTAGCCAGGGCAACAGAGTGAGACTCTGTCTCCGAAAAAACAGCTAGCAAGACAAAAAGTAGAAGTGAGGTCCCCAAAGAGACTTCCTCAGAGTGCTCGGAGTTCCTGACAGCTCTTTCATTAGCACAGCTGGAGTCCCCTGAGGCCCTGCCAGCTTCTGCTCGCTGATGGGTCCTGTGGGATTAGAACTCAGGTTCAGCTGATTCCTATCCCTGCTCTTACAATACGGGATCTGGGCCCCCTGAAAAGTCCCCGTTTAATATTTCTGAGTGTCCTGGGAGGGGTTGGCTCCTACATGTACAGAAGGCCTCCCACATTCTTCCGCTCTCGCTGCCCTCACGGCCGTGGTTGCCTGAGCAACAGCGTGGGCGCCGGTCCCTCTCTCCCCACGGATCTGCAGGCTCCTGATGTTCCCAAAGGGAGACACCTTGGAGCTTCTAAAGCCCGGGACCCCATGGCACCAAAGTCACATCAAGATCCTCAAGGTGACAAGCAGAGAATTCTTCTCCCTTCTCTGGCTCACACGTTTCCAATCGGGAATAAACACAGTGCTGCCCTGTCCCGGGGGCTCGCAGGATCCTTCCTGCAGCCCCTCCTCACCTGGCTCAGAAAGGAGTCCACGCAGAGGCTGGGGAGACCCGTAGTAATGTTGCCAGCCGGCGCTCACACAGCACATATGGGCCATGCACTGTGCTAAGTAGATTACACAAATTAACTCAAAACACCCCTGAGAGGCACGACACTGCTAACATCCCCATTTTACAAAGGAAACAGGCACAGGAGATTAAGCACCTTGTCTGAGGTTGCCGTCGGCTGCCAATGGCGGGAGGGGACCTGACCCCAGGCAGCTGAGCATCCTGACAAACACCAGTCCGTTCCTTGGCCTTCCTTTCTTTCCCTCAGACACCCACACAGAAACCACAGTCCTCCAGCCAAGTACTCAACCAGAATGAGTTTCTTGGGGTACTGGCGCAAGCTGGCACTTTTACTAGACAAGGTTCCTCCTAAATTATTTTTCCCGACACAATTTAAAAACAGTTCTCTCCAGCCCCAGATGTCATGCATTGGGCCATTAACACTCACTAATTACTTGGCTTATATGTCATTTCCTAGGTGTTCTCTCAGCACTGGAAAGTCAAAATGGAAGGAAAGAAAAGTCTGGAATAGGGGCCACTATGCAGAATGGACAAACTCCAACGAGATCAGTGTAGGGGCTGAGAGAGGCGATGATAATCTATTTTCTACCTGGGATCAGTCGTTAAGATGCTATAGCCAAACCTGCTGGGCACGGTAGCTCGCACCTGTAATCCCAGTGCTTTGGGAGGCCGAGGTGGGAGGATCGTTTGAGGCCAGGAGTTTGAGACCAGCCTGGGTAACACGGTGAGACCCCGTCTCTACAAAAAATTTAAGAGATCACTTGAGTCCAGGAGTTGAAGGCTGCAGTGAACTATGATCACACCACCGCACTCCAGCCTGGTGAGAGTGAGACTCTGTCTCATTAAAAAAAAGATGTTATAGCCAAATCTGATTTTTTCATTATCCCAAATCTCTGGACATTAAAAGGAAACAAGTCTTCCTAGTTCCTATCTTCACCAGCCCTCAAAATGCATCCTTCCCTTCCTGAGACAATCCCCATGAACACTGACGTGAGAGCTCTTAATTCCACGTGTAATAATTTGTGGGCGCCAGGCTCAACCGGATCTCAGGAGCAGCTTATGTAGATGGCAAACTCTCGAGGGCTTGCCGGCTGGAGGGGTGACCTGTGAGCACACTGGTTATAAGAGCAATTAATTCTGTCACAGCTACTGCCTGATGGCTTCTCTGAAAGCATCCCGTGAATAAAAGGGCTTCTGTTAGCACAGAATGCCATGGCAACTGACGATTGCCTCTCAGTAGAAAGGATAACAAAAACACGATCTAATAGAGATCTGAAAGAATCAGACCTCTCCCGAGACTCTGGAAAATCCAGGTGCTTGCTCCCGGCTTGTGCTGTGGGGCCAGGAGCAGAAGCTGGGCAGTGACTCGGGTGGCAGGTTCGCAGAGGGAGGCGAGAGGAGTCTCTCACTTGGAGGGCCAAGGGAGAGAAGTCGAAGACGCTGGTCAGTGGAACCGTCGAGGTCCACAGCCACGGACAGCCATCCAGACGGCTCATGGGAGCGAGCCGATGGCCACGCAGCAGCGTCCCTGTCCTCTCTGCGAGGAGCAGGCCACCCGCTTCCCTCTGATGGCTTTTATTCCTTTCCCTGCAAACACTGCTGCCTCCACCTGCTGTCCAGCAGGCCAGCGCCGACGCTCAGTCACCCTCATGAAGCCGTTCGTTAGCAGTGGGACTCCTGGAGCGACCGGAAAACCTCCTTGTCTCCCACTTGAGCATTCGAATCTGCTCTTCTGGGCTGGTTCTTCCTCTTGTGTTTGGATGAAACTACAGTGGATCGCGTAGCTCTTAGTCACTCTCAAATAATAAAAGTCTTCTGACGGTGTCGAGTCATTAAAAGCTGGTGATGGGTATGTCCAGCCTAGTGCATAAGTAAAATCTTTATCTTCATCAATAGCTGAAGGCTCCCTCTCAGCAAGGCCGCGTGGGGAGGGGGCTCGCGGCTTCTCTCTCCTCCCTGCCCCCCACTGCCCCGGCTGGGCACTGCCCGCTTGGGCGCCGCTGGCTCCGGAACTGAGTCCTTCAAAAATCCTCCTCACTCCTCCTAATCTGCACCAGGCACTTTTGACCACCTAAGTCACTGAGTCACTCAACTAATTCAATAAACATTCGTTTGACTTCCGAGTTAACACTCAAGGACAGAATGTCTGCTATACCGAACACCGAGCCAGACACCGCAGTAAGACACGCTCTCTACCGTCCAAAATCTGTGCCCCGGTTCAGATGAGAAGAGATGTGCATGAACAGCTAGACCGCTAGCCTGTGTGCACTAAGGGCCCATCGGTCACGGGGACAGTAAGTGCTTCCAGAAATCAGCCCGAAAGCCATCCTTCCAGCACGGATTACTGGCGATGCTCTACGAGGAAGTGGGATTTGAGTCTGAGACGCAAAGGCTGTGTGATGTGTTACCACGTCATCCTGTGACGGCCGCGTGCGGTGGGCGCTGGCGTCACCTGCCCACGGGCTCTGTCCGCGCGGCCCTGTGCCCGGGCCCTGGCAGCTGGCGCTCCTCACTCTCCTTTCCCACAGCTCAGGGAAACAAACACGCAGGAATAGAAATGAGAGCCCAGCGATATCTAGTGACTCGCCAAAGTTCACACAGGTGGGAGGTGAAGTGTCAGGGATTCGAACCAGCCCTGGGGAGAACTTTCCAGAGTGGGAGGTAGAGGAGGGAAATAAACCAGGGGACGAAAGGAAGACAGATGAGAGGACGGTCACTGCATGAACTGCCGTGACATCCCATTTCGACCCACAGGGAGCGATCTCAGGGCGTCTGGCCGAAGGGTGAGACGAGCGGTCTGGACTCGGCCCCCTGCCATCTGCGCGGCCCTGGAGCCCCACGTGCCGCGGGGGAGCGCGTCTGCTCGCTAACCCACGGCAGGGCTTGTGCGCAGGCCCGTCTTTATTTTACTCCTATTTCTTTATCACGGCAGCAGGATTTGGCCTGACTACCCCTCTGTGAGGGTCCCTATCTGCAGTCCTGCGTGCGGGGACCCGGGGCTCGTGCTCGCTGCTCTGCTTGCCCTCAACTCAGATGGTGAAAACGCAGTCGCAGGTCTCCAGTGGGGACGGCTGCTGTAGTCCAATCTCTCTGTGTGTTTGGGGGCTGGGGAGGGGTGCCGGGAGGAAGACACACGGGGGCCGCATAGTCAACACAAGGCGATAAAACGGTGGGATGACCTGCAGGACGGATCATCAAAGTGGAAGAAAAATGAATTTGTGTGCTCAGAGAAAGACAATCGCTTGCGATTTTCAGTGCGTTATAGAAAATGTGATATAAACTGCCACTGGGCAATAAGGATGCCTTTTTATTTTTATTGTTTAAGTCATATGTTGCCTGTTGCTATGTTTGGTGATTTGTAGAGTGATGTGCTTATACGATGGTGAGGACTAATGATTTTTTGTTTCAAAAATGAGCAGTTCCCGGTGCTGCTCCTGCAAGTCTCCGGCACGAGCATCCCCCCAGCGCCCGCGTCTACCCCCGGGGCTTCTCATCCGCGGGCGCCATCAGATACCTCGCTGGGATTTGGGTATCTAGTAACCACCCCCCGCGACTCTCTGCCTACCACTTTCTGTTCCGAATTAAAAAGAAACAAACCAGGCAAGTGCAGTCGTGGGCAGTGGAGGGAGAATGAGTCAGAACGTAGAAACTCACGGTGTCCAGGCTGCTCCTGGCCCGGCCCTGCCCTGGCCTTTCCATCGGGGTGGCTGTAACTTTCCCTGTGAGTGGGCCAAGAGGAAACTCCAAAAGCATCAGACATAGAATAATTGATATTTTCCACGTGTTTTTCACCATTTCTCAGAATAGATATGGTCTCAAATTTTGGATCCCCTTTTCAGGGTTGTTTTTTTTCATATAGTAATTTTTCAAACCCTACTTATCATCCCTAAGAGCAGCAACTGTTTCAGGATTTTTAAAAAAAAAATACATGAGGCCGGGAGCGGTGGCTCACGCCTATAATCCTAGCACTTTGGGAGGCCGAGGCAGGAGGATCACTTGATCCCAGGAGTTTGACCCCCAGCCTGGGTAATAGTGAGACCACGTCTCTACAAAAAAAATAAATTAATTAACTAAAATTAGTGGGGTGTGGTGGTGAGTGCCTGTGGTCCCAGCTACTTGGGAGGCTGAGGCAGGAGATCACTTAAGCCTTGGAGTTCGAGGCTGCAGTGAGCTAGGCTGACACCATGGCACCCTAGTCCCAGCAACAGAGTGAGACCCTGTCTCAAAGAAAAAGAAAAGTACAGGAAATGCCACACAGGAGATTCACAGCGAGGTGCTGCTAAGTTTTCCCAGGAAGTTCCCACACATCTTGTGATCACCATGATCGTCCTGTAGCCACGAGTTAGGAAACGCTGCTATGGATGGAAACAAAGACACGCAGCATCTGTGTGTCAGACTGGATTATAATAAAAGTCTTTTTGGTTGACAGGAAGAAAAATAATGGATGATACAGAGCCATAAGTGTATTTTTCATGCATTAGGTGTCTGTAATTGCATATCCTCAGTATAAGCTGTTGCTTTGAATCTTTAAATGCTTGAGCTAAAAATGAAATAAATCAGAGCTTATTATTTCAAGTCTCATTTTGTGCTATTTCCCACAGAAATATACTCTAGGTTTCTAGAAAATTCTTTAGATTTTTTAAAATGGATGTTCTCAGTCAGGGGTCCCCAACCTATGGCGAGTCGTATAATTATTTCAATATAATAATAATAGAAATAAAGCTCACAATACATGCAATGTGCGTGAATCATCCTGAAACCATCCTCCCCCCAACCCCCATCGGTGGAAAATTTGTCTTCCATGAAAATGGTCCCTGGTGCCAAAAAGGTTGGGGACCGCTGTTAAAGGTACCTGAGTTACACAGGCTGACTTCTTATTTCGCTTTTATAAATAGGTATGGCTCACTGAAAACTGCAGAGATGACAGTTATGTGCAGGGAAAATACAACTGCAGAATTTTTTTTTCCAGAAACGCAGGGGAGCCCTCCCGTGGATAATTTAATCCAGCCCATTTTCCCTGATCTGAGCAGAAAAGCACATGAAGGATCAGCTGTACCGCAGCGGCCGCGTGACAACGAGCCCTGGGAGCAGACAGCTTTATGACAAACACGTATTTCCTCAGAAAGAGAAGATAATGCCTGAAGACAGAATGAACAGAGTTGACGTCTCTATTTTGCAGACAGCCTCTGAAGCTATTTTCATCAATTTCATGGGGGTAGTTTGCCAAAGGGAAAGACCTGGAATTCAGGAGCCATGTCGGCAGTGGGAAAATAAAGGTACCTAAAAAAAGGAAATTTCCATGACTCTAATTTCCAAATGTTAAATGAAAAAAGGATCTTCAATTTATCCAGAAATAATTTATCTGGCAGGCCTTAATTTATCCAAGATACAGCGTAAAACCAGAAAATAAGAAAAGAAAAAAAAATACTGTTCTACACTTGACTTATTTAATTAATGGTTCCTGCTTTTTAAGGATCAGAGCAGGTTTCTTATATCTTGCCTGTTAAGGAGCTGTTGCTATAGCAGAATCCCTGAGACTGGGTAATTTGTAAAGAAAAGAGGTTTATTTAGCTCATGGTTCTGCAGGCTGGAAGGTCAAGGGCGTAGCCCTGGCATGGTGCCGCATCTAACGTGGTGAAGAAGGTCAAAGGGGAAGCGGACACGTGCGAAGAGGCAAAACCCGAGGCACGTCCTGACTTCGCACCGACCTACTCTGGTAGGAACATTTCCTTGAGAACTAATCCAGTCTTGTGAGAGCGAGAACCTCCTTCCTACCTGGAGACGGTACCAAGCCATTCATGCGGGATCCGCCCCCATAACCCAACGCCTCCCTCAAGGCCCCGCCTCCTGACACCATCATATTGGGGATTAAATTTCAACATGAATTTTTCTGGGGAAAAATTTAAACCGCAGCAGGAGGATTCAAGGATCTGCTCATACATCTACACCCTAACTGCTGACCCACTTCTCACCAAATTTCCCACATCTCTCTCAAACTTGCCTCACTTTCTCGTGACGTTTTCTTATCTTTTAGTTCATAGCGTCCATAGACCACCTCAGTAATGGCCTGGTTCATTGCTGCCTGCAGAATCTGCTCCCCATATCGCGCCCTCACGCGCAATCGCCGCCCTCTCTGCCACCCTGATGTAACTGGCACAAAACTGCATTAACTAAATAATTTTGAAACCTCGTCTCCTTCCCAGGAAAAGATAAGTTGGCTTGGGGTGGACCACCACTGGTTCTAGGTGGGGTGGTATAGAGTGGCTAAATGATTTTGGAATTCAGAGACCGATACACAGTGCCTTACGCGTAAGTGACCCCCGATGAATATATTTAAGTGATGGCTGGGTAGACAGACGGATGGGTGAAAATGTGGTGATTGATGTTAGACATCCATTTTATTCTTAATTTTAAGTAATACATTTAAGTCATTAATGTTCATTGTGACATACATCATATGTGGCTTCTACAGCTAAAAAAAGAGGGAGCTCGATGCCTTCCTTATCTGGTAAACTTTCCCATGGATTCCTGTTTTGGAAAGGGTAATGCTAGCTTCTACAACAAAGTAACACCAACATTTCAGTGGTTAATATAATAAAAATTGTTTTTTGTTCATGAAGCCGGCCAATCCATTCAGCTGTTCCTAATCATCAGGTGGGTTCCTGTTGGTGACTGAGTCTCAGGTTCCGTCTACCCGGTGGCTGTCATCCCGTGGGCCTCAGGGCCCGCTGCACCGGCTGGCGGCGGGGAGAGGAATGACGTCTCCCAGGCTGCTGGAGAGAACCCGGCCCGGAGGTGCGCACATCGTTCTCCCCCACGTTCCACCAGCAGCGGTTCACCACGCGGCCGCGCCGGCACGCCAGGTAGGCAGGGCAGTAAGGCTCCTGGTGGGACAGCTGCCCCTTGCCTGACACTCACGCTAAGGAAAGGAGAGCACAGGCTTGCGCTGAATGGCCAGCCATCTCTGCTGTTCAGTCGCAAGAGAAACACTGAACAAAACAGCAAAGATGTTTAGCGAGAAACCCAACGCTGTTTTGAAGGGAGCACTCTCAGCTCCTGCTCCTCACTGGTAAAACAGCTTCGTCCCAATTTCTTTTTCGCTTTCCCAGCATCTTCATTTTATGGTTTGGGAAACTATGTCTCAGAACAATTAACCGATTTCTCAAGATTTCTGAGCAGAAAAGTGGCAAGGACAGGACCAGAACTTAGGCTTGCCAATCCCTCATCCAACACAGTTTTTCAAAACCTAACCTTAGCTTGCAACGCTGAGGGGCAAAGACAGGTGGATGGAGATGACAGGTGAGCCCCGCCGTTGTTACCCCAGCACGTGTAGGTTATTCCCAAGCAGCGGTGCCCTTAATTGGTGCCGGAGAGAAAATTACACGTGCTCTTATTTAGTTTCTATTTATTTATTTAAACATATCCTTATTTTACCCTCATTTTTTCAGCTTTAAGGAATACAAGCTACTGGCAAATAAAAATTGTGTATATTTAAGGTTACAACTTGATGTTTTAATATACATAGATCTTGTGAAATAATCACCATAATCAAGCTAATTAACACATTATCACCTCACAGTTACCTTTCTCTCTCTCTGTGTGTGTGTGTGTGTGTGTGTTAGAACACTTAAGATCTACCCTCTTAGCACACTTTAAGTATGAATACAGTATTGTTCACTATAGTCGCATTGCTGTACATTATTTTGCTTCAAGTCCAAACCACCTAATTCACAAAGCAATTTGATAATATGGATTGTGACACTAAGTTGTTTCCTATCTTTGGAGCCAGCAGTTCCTCTGAAAATCCAAACTGGAGTAATATTCCAAAGTATTTTTTAAAGCTTTATGTACAAGGGTGTTGACCAAGGCGTTATTTACAGCAATGAAAAATTAGAAGTTATAAAAACTTATCACTTAGAGAATAATTACATTATCACACATTTGTCTGATGGTATATTTATGTAGCCATTATAATATTGATGAAGCATTTTAACTATGTTTATTTGTTTGGTTTTTTTTCTTTTTTTTTTGAGACAGAGTCTCACTGTGTTGCCTGGGCTAGAGTGAGTGCCGTGGCGTCATCCTAGCTCACAGCAACCTCAGACTCCTGGGCTCAAGCGATCCTCCTGCCTCAGCCTCCCAAGTAGCTGGGACGACAGGCATGTACCACCATGCCCGGCTAATTGTTTCTATATATTTTTAGTTGTCCAGTTAATTTCTTTCTAATTTTAGTAGAGACGGGGTCTCGCTCTTGCTCAGGCTGGTCTTGAACTCCTGAGCTCAAACAATCCGCCCGCCTCGGCCTCCCAGAGAGCTAGGATTACAGGCGTGAGCCACTGCGCCCGGCCGAGTTTGTCTTTTTTAATGCTTTTTAAGTTTATCTACTTTTTACTTAGATATAATCATAATAACCCTAAAATGTTGTGCCTGAATAAGAATACTTTAAAAAAAATAAAATGTTGTCTTCCACTTTTTTACCTGGTAAGCAAAGTTTTTGATCATGAAAACATATTAGAACTTTTATTTCCATAAGAATTGGTCACTAATCATTACTCTGATTTTGAAAAGTGATCAAGGTAAACATGTATCAGGTACCCAGGGGAGGGGGAGGTCAGAGGGAAAGGCAGGTGGGTAAACAGTTATTCTCTAAGGGTAGGGAATATAAACCAGACAGTGGGAGCGTGGAGGAAGGGCAGATAATGGTTGCACCCTGCGGAAATAGTCACCTAGCAAGGTGAAATTCAAACTAATTTTTTTTAAGGGTGGATAGGACATCGAAGAGGATGGAGAAAGCAATTCCTGTAAAAGGTGAAGAGAGTACAAAGTCAGGGAGATGGAGCAGTTGAAATTCAGGAGACCAGGGGGACCAATAGCCGATGAGGCCAGGCAGGTGGGCAGTGGCTGGATGGTGTGGGTCTGGATTGCTATGTGAAGAGGGTTAGACTAGATCTATTAAAACAGTTGGATACTTTTGAGCAGCGGAGCTCTTGTGTCTCATTTGTACTGCCAGCAGTTCCCTCTGATGGCACTATGGAGGACAGATTGCATCTGAAAATAGCAAGAGTCCAGTGTTAGGAGGATATGGGTGGTATCAAGAGAAATCTGAAACAGAGGCTATGTTATATGGTAAATTTACATCTTTAGTATACAGATTATAACAATGTAAGATGTATTAGCAACTTTTAGAAGTATGTGACATTTCTCCTGGTTAACATCAAGGATAATATGTAGGGTTGCCATGTGTGGTTGTACAGGTTACTCATCACACAACAGTGCCTGACCAGGGGGTGGGGATAAAATCTTGATCTAGTTCTACTTGCCAAGCTGTGAATCTTGGCGTGGACTATGTCCACCCAGAGGAGGTTCCATTTCCTAAATTGCACAAAGGTAATGTGACTAACAACAGCCCCAATAACAGCCCCAATAGTTATTGCCCTTTTCCATGCTAGGCCCACTTTCATTCTTCAGAATAAGCAATGAGATAAAGTATCAAGTCGCTGAGAGAAGCCAGGCATGGTGGCTCACACCTGTAATCCCAGCACTTTGGGAGGCTGAAGCTGGAGGATTGCTTGAGTTCGGGAGTTTGAGACCAACCTGATCAACATAGCAAGTTGACTCCATCTCTACAAAAAAATAAAAAAATTAGCTAGGCATGGTGATGTACACCTGTAGTCCTAACTACCTGGGAGGCTGAGGTGGGAGAATCGCTTGAGGTTGCAGTGAGCTATGGTGATGCTACTGCACTCTAGTCCGGACAACAGAGTGAAACCCTGTCTCTTGTCAAAAACAAAAAACAAAAAACAAAAAACAAAACAAAACAAAAAAGACACCAAGAGGCAGAAACCAGTCAAAGCTCCCATTATATTCTACCAAAGACAGCGGTAAGCAACATTTAGCTAATGTAGTCAGTACCTGCTCTGCTTCTCAGACTTTCAGAAAGATGATATTACCTCGCAAGTCCGAGAAGCCTAGTACCCCCAGTACAGTCCAAGCCCAGGCCTGTGGGCACCAGTGGGTGACTGCCTTTAGGGGACACGACAGCCACTCATAACCTGGGACTCTCACTTGAGGTCAGTTCAGTGGTCAGGCATGGTTCAGTACATGCCACACATGGTATGTGCAAGAAGCATAATTCCTAGTTTCATAGAGACTTGTCTTAGAAATTTTTCCATGTTCTGTTTTTATCCCTTGTGGTAAGATGTTCTGTTTGGCTTTTGGGAAAGGCACACACAAATCTAGGTGTGATTTAGGCAAGAACAGCTTGAACAGTGGTCACTTTTGCTAATCCCAGCGGTTTCCCACAGGAAACAGTAATTTTTTTTTATCTTTGTGAATTTTGGAGTTTTAAACCTAAAAGGGGGACATGTCCAGGGGCCTCCTAGAGTGGGGTCCTCACAGAGTTTTCTGTCATAAATGCGCCTTTGCAAAGAGGTATCTTCTTGCCTGGGGCTTGATCCAATTTGTTCCTTAATTTTAATTTTGTTTCTCTGAGAGGTGAGAGGGTAAATGGATGCCTGCAGATCGGGGGTTGGCAAACTGCGACCTGTGCGCTAAGAAGAAGGTTTACGTTTTTAAATAGTTGGAAAAGGTCAAAAGAAGAATAATATTTTGTAGGATATGAAATTCGAATGTCAGTGTCCTAAACACCCTTTTGTCAGGACAGGCCACGCTCATTCACGTATGTGTTGTGTGTGGCTGCTCTCACGCTGCAACTGCAAAGTTGAGGCATTGCAACAGAGACTACGTGGCTTGTCTAAAATATTTGCTATCTGGCCTTTCGTAGAAAAAGTTCGCTGACCTCTGCCCTAGGGAAACAGTCTAAAGATATACAGGACTGATGTATTTATATTTTCTCTAATGCTGTCTTCCTCTTCTTTTTTTTAAAAAAAGCATTATTGGGATATAATTGACATACAAGGGAGTGCTCATATTTAAAGTGTATAATTTGATAGATTTTGACATACGTAAATACTCATGAAGCCATCACATCAGTGTGTCCATTCGCCTCCAAAATTTCCTGGTGCCCCTTTGTAATCCCTTCCTCTTGCCCCTTCCTGTCCCACATTGTTCCGAACAACTACTGATTGGCTTTCTGTCACTATAGATCAGTTTGCATTTTCTGGAATTTTGTATACGTGGAGTCTTACAGAATGAACTCCTTTTTTATCTGGCTACTTTCACTAAGCAAAAGTATTTTGAGATTCATCCATGTTGTTGTGTGTATCAATAATTCCTTCTACTTTTTTTTTTTTTACTGAGTAGCATTCTGTTGTAAGGATGTATCAGATTTGTTTATTCATTTACCTCTTGATGGGCCTTTGGGTTTTTTTATGTTTGTGATAATTGCATATACATTTTCTATGAACATTTGTGTACAAGTCTTTGCATGGATATATGCTGTCTTTTCTATTGAGTAAATACTTAGGAGTAAAATGGCTTGTTTATAAGGCAGATGTATATTTAACTCTTTAAGAAACTGTCAAATAGTCTTGAAGTGGTTGTACCATTTTACATTTTCATTGGAAGTGTCTGAGAGTACCAGTTCCTTCAGAGGAGCCAACACTTGCTATTATCCAACAGTGTTTGAACTATCTACTTATATGAAGTATAAGCAAGAGTTTGTAATAATTTGATTAATTTAGGCTGTGTTGACCACACAAAATTGATTTAGTATTTTTTTTCTCCCCAAGACAGAGTGTCCCTTTATTGCCCGGCTAGAGTTCAATGGCATCATCATAGTGCACTGCAACCTCAAACTCCTGATCTCAAGCGAGTCACCTGTCTCAGCCTCCCGAGTAGCTGGGACTGCAGGCATGTGCTACTGTGCCCGGCTAATTTTTTCTATTTTTCATACAGATTGGGTCTCGCTCTTGCTCAGGCTGCTCTTGAACTCCTGAACCCCAAGCAGTCCTACTTCCTTGGCCTCCTAGAGTGCTAGGTTTACAGGCATGAGCCACTGGCCCAGTTTTAACAATCAACTTTGGGGTCTAGGCTGGGCGTGGTGTCTCACACCTGTAATCTCAGCACTTTGGGAGGCGAAGCGGGAGGATAACTTGAGGCCAGGAGTTCAAGACCAGCCTGAACAACATAGTAAGACCCTGTTTGTACAAAAAATAGAAAAATTAGCTGGGTGTGGTGATTCGCGCCTAAAGTCCAGCAACTCAGGAGGCTGATGCAGGAGGATCGCTTGAGCCTAGGAGTTTGAGGTTGCAGTGAGGTATGATGATGCCATTGTACTCTAGCCTGGGCAACGGAGCGAGACCCTATCTCAAAAAACAAAACAAAGCAAAGCAAAACAAAACTTTGGGGTCTAAATTTAGATTTACCAAGAAAAGTGATTGAGTGTATGAAATTATTACCACAGAATCCCCTTCTTTTACACAGTAGAAAGCAAATGTCACTCCGTAGCTTTAAATGTGCAGAAAATGTGTGACCCTTCCACTCTCCACCCCATTTTAGGATCAAGGTCCTCTGAGACACTGTGAGCTTCTGGCATGTGTGTACATCAAAGGGGAGCTTGTCAAAAGCACAAATTTCCGGGCACTATCCCCAGAATTCTGTCCAGAGGTCTAGTTTGGGGCCCAGGAACCTACTTTTTTCTTTTTTTTGGAGACAAAGTCTTGCTCTGTTGCCTGGGCTAAAGTGCAGTGGCGTCCTCATAGCTCACAGCAATCTCAAACTCCTGGGCTCAGGCGATTCTCCTGCCTCAGCCTACTGAGTAGCTGGGACTACAGGTGCACACCACCATGCCCTGCTGATTTTTCTATTTTTTGTAGAGACAGGATCTTATTATGTTGCTCAGGCTGGTCTTGAACTCCTGGCCTCAAGCTATCCTCCCACTTTAGCCTCCCAAACTGTTAGGATTGCAGGCGTGAGCTACTACGCCCAGTCTTAGGAACCTACATTTCTAAGAGGCACTGTAGTTGAGTCTGCTGTGTATACTTTGTTACACCGAAGTGTCATAATTTGAGGACTATTTGTTTGCAGCATGGTGGTATTTATTACACATCATTCAAGTGTAGATACAGGATTTCAAGTGAGGTCTTTGGTCAGTAGCCTAGTCAAATACAAACCTCCTCATGGTTTATTTTCACTTTTTGCATTTTTGGGTTGTTCATGCATTACAACTAGATTGTCTATTATCAGCCTCATTTCAACCATGTCAAAACCCCACCTCCCACCCTCATACTGCCCTCTGCCCCCAGGTCTTTTTATTTTATTTTTTTCTCTTTCACAATAAATCAGAGTCCATGATAGAATGGATGGGGGGGGGGTAAAGTGATACCTTTATGGGAGGTTAAAATGTTTTTTTTTTCTAAAGTAACCATTTATTGTCTTGAGTTTATGCGCTGAGTGCATTCACTTAAATAGTACAATCATTATCAAACTTAAGGTGGGAATGTTTGTTTCTGTTAATCCTATAGTGAAATTTAAATACAGTATTGCTTTTGTTTTTTTGAAAATGTACTCTGCTTAGAACTATTTTGGTGGAAAACTCTCTGCTCAAGGGAAAATGCCTTGGATTGAATATAACCACGAAAAAGTTTCTGGCACAGAATTCATCATTGATTTTCTGGAAGAGAAACTTGGAGTGAATTTAAACAAACATCTTGGCCCTCATGAAAGAGCCATCTCCAGAGCGGTGACCAAGATGGTGGAGGAGCACTTCTACTGGTGAGTCCCCTCCGGGTCGTCCCATCCTTCTGACATAAGCCCCGAGTTCTGTTCCACCTTTCGGTACCCTTCCCACCTTTGCAGAAGCTTTCTACATTAACAGTTTGGGATGAGAAGGCTGACCGACTCGGGGGTCACAGTTATGACTGTTAGGTTTCTGAGTATCTAGACCAGGACTCGACAGTTTCTGTAAAGGACCAGCGCGTAAATATTTTAGGTTTTGCTGGTCATAAGTCTTTGTGGCAATTAGTCAGCTCTACCATTTTATTGCAAAAGCAGCCATAGACGGTATGTCAATGAGTAAACATGACTGAGTTCCAGTAAAACCTTGTTACAGACACTGAAGCTTGAATTTCATCTTCTTTTGATTTTTAAAAATCATTTAGGAATGTAAAAACTTCTCAGCCTGTGAGCTATAGTTTACTGAGCTTTGATATAGACTACAGCTCATGGAGGTGAGGGCGATATTTCAGTTGATTAGGCTCAGGGCTCTTCACCAACACTGTACAAACTGTGGAATTAAAGTAATATTATGACAGATTTCCAGAGGAGGGAATGGAAGAATAAGTCAAGATTGAATTCCTAGGTAAAATAAATTATACGACCTTTGTAAGATTACTGTCACTTTTCCTTAGATAATAAGAGCTTCTCTCTGTTCCAGAAGTAAAGCATACTACTCCTTTCTGGAGTTTCTTTGCCCTAATTGCTTAACTTCTACTTTGTATTCCCCAAGTTTGAATCATCGCACAAATCGTGTTCGTAAGTCGCTCCTCTTCGGCTCATTGTGGCCTTGAGCTGGCTGTGACATCACGTGAGTTAAGCAGATATGGTTCTTCTTGCTTTGCAAATTCTCTTGTCATCTGAGTTTTTTTTCTTTTTCTCATCCATTTTCTGGAGTTTCTGCACCTTTCTCTATACCCCAGTAGATGAGAGAAAATGTCTCCTTGATTTCTGCAAACTTTGTCTTGTTCCAAAGATTCAATTAAGAATTATTAAGCCCACTTTTTTGGCATTAATTGTTACTCCTGGGTCAGATGCTGGCCCAGTAGCTTTTACTAAACCTTCCCAGCTGAGAGATACACTCAGTGTGGGGTTGATTGTAGAAGGTTCTTCCTTATCATCTCCCTATTTCATCCATTCTGCTCTCTTTCTAAGTGGAAAACTTGCTGTTGCTATTTGTTGGATTTTAAGTGACCCTCTATTTTTCTCTCCCTCCTTCTACTTTTGGTTCTTGCTGAGTTTATTCCAGGGCCGACCTGAGCACCACCTCCACTCCCCCTCACCACAGAGTGAGGGAGCCGGGAACTCGGTAGAGGATGGGGTCGGGGGTACATATCAGTATGGGAGTATCACACTCAGTGTTCCCAGAATGAACCTCAGTGTTTTCTTTCTAATACTGGTGGAGAACTGCTGGGCTCCCCCCTTAAAGAGTACAGGACTCGAAGTGGGGGCCAACATACATGACCATGTATGACGTGCATAGCTTCTGGTAAAAGCTTAGCTTAGTTTCTGGGAACAGCCTTGTAGGACAGAGCCCCTCTCGCTTGCTGGACTCCAGTCCCAGCTTTACAGTGACAGAGGGAAATGAAGAACCCACACAGGGCCACCCTGACCCTCGTGCCTGCCCTAGGTGTGGCCCTCCAAAGCACTACCTCTTTTGGTTGATGGATCCATTGATCCAGAGACTGATGGCTTTGTCAGCTGCCTTTGGCTACACCTCTTTGCTTCTATAGTGGTTCAGAAAATATATATTCCTGTTAGAGAGTTTTTGACCCAGCAAAATTCCCAACTAACACACATCACTGCTTTTTGTTCTTGGTCTGCGGCGTGTGTGTCATTTTATATAACTTTACTCCCTGGTAAAAAGCTCATCTTCTGAGCTGCTCGCCTCCTGGGGTCTGCCTTTACCAGCCCCAAGCTAATATTCGATGCGGGGGCGGGGCGTTGTGGGGGGAGTTGGGAGGTGGTACCCTCGTAGGGAAGAATCTTAATTTTATCCAGTACAAACTTTCAAGTGCTTGGGGATTTGTTTGGATCTTAAGTAGACTCTTGACTCTTCTAAGGAGTTTTCAGTTAGAAAAATTTAGGGAGGGTTAGCTATTATTTCTTACTTGTGTCTATTCAAGGGTTAATTCAAGGAAAAAGTAGTGAAAGGTGGGGGAAAGGTCTTGATTCAGATGCAAATATCCAGTTGTCTTTCAAAAGAACTGGATTCCTGATTCCTCCAATTTAATTTAGTCCCTAGTGGCAGTAGAAGGAAAAACAAATCTTTTTCTGCATCTTAGGGTTCCTAAGCCTTTAGCCTTCTCCCTATGGGGAGACCCCCAAAGAGACGCTCCCCTAGAGCTCTAAATCCCAATGGAGGAAAGACTCTCTTTTCCCCTTGGGAAGAAAATGCCTCAGAATCTCAGATACTCCTCTGCTCCCTCCCTCTTCTGCTTCCAGAGGCCACACACAAAATGTGCCCCTGCGGAAGCCAGGCCAGCGCAGGGGCCTGACCACAACACGTAGGAAAGTGTGAGCTTTCCATGAGATCTTGTTAATTCTAACAGTCAATGAACCCCTAGGTTGTCTCTGTACTTACAGAGGTGAAGAGGAAACTCAATCAACTCGGTAAACCCACCATGCTTGACTGAATTGATGAATCAATTATGTGGAGTTTTCAGATGTGTTTATTTTGGCCCGAAACCTTAAAAATACTCTAGTTATGATTTTATGAAAAGCAAAGGCAATAGAAAGCTGTCATTATTATGTAACATCACAAAATTCTGAAGTTCTGAGTTAGGTCTATTGAAATAAGCACACTCAGCTATAAAATGGTTTTTCTTCAACTTGAAATTTATACAATTATGTCCCCCTTGCATTATAAAAGCTATTATTGAAGACGATGAAGAAGAGAAGGTTTTTTTTAAATCCACTTTGTTCTACTGAATGCTAACTTAATGCAAGGCAGGGAAGCTGGTATAAAGGGAAGTCTGACAGACGGGGTCAAATTACTGGAATGAAATTGATTTTTGATAACGGACGCTGCTTCTCCAGTGTGACATGCTGCCCCCTTGTGGGCCTCAGCGAGTATGTTAGGAGTCTTTCAAGCCCACAGGGAAGTGTACTGAGCATCACTGTCAGACTATCTAGTTATAACATTTTCACCCATAAAAATATATGCATATGAACAGTGAATTCAAATTTGCTTCTAGGTTGGCCACGATTTTAAATTTTTGAGCGTGGCTTTTGGTGCAGTTAGGAATGGGGGAGATGGGATGCTTTCATAAAATGACTTACCCAAGGAGATCTTTTCTAAAAGCCAGGAGACTCTCCCGGGTAACAACTTGACTGATATGTTCTCCTTTTCTTTCTTTTCTTCCTATCCCAGTTTTAGATGTAGCGAGGACTCCTGTTCGGAGGGGCTCATATAATGCTTGTGGTGAAATTACTTGGTGAAATTACAGAAGCATGTCATGTGCTTCTGCACCCTTAGGCAAACATTCAGAGTGCAAGCAGAAGACAGCAAGGATGTAATGGTGCAGAGAAAGGCATTCTCATGACTGGGAAGGCCATATACTGATACTCAGCATCAAACAGTAGTTTGCCATGGTCTGCAGTTTCTCACTTATAAATATTCATTTCTACTGTGGGCCAGGCATCATGCTAGGTTGTAATGAGAGATATCTTTATGAAAACATCAGGAGTAAGCTTTTCTTTGCCTGTTTCCTTAATCTCCTTTAAAAATGTTTGAACAGGTTTTGTTCTTCTGTTCTGACTAAGAAAGTCTTTAAAAAAAAAAAAAAACTTCTTTGACCCCATTTTTGCAAGAGATACTGGAGACCTTTGTTGTGATCAGGAAAATGAGTATTTCGACTTCCTGAAATAGATTCTCAAAATGGTAAATTTAATTGCTTAGCCTTGTCTCTTCTCCAAATTGGCCCTCCCCATCCTTGCCAGTTAATAATTCATGATTCCTTGTGCAGTGGGCCTTTTCCCAGTGGAGAGTGAAAAGCCACAGAGTCCGGACGGGAAGAGTGGCAGTCCCTTCTTGACCCTCCACAGGCGGCACTTCTCTCTTTCCATTTTTCTATTTAAGTGTGTGTCATCCCTTAGAAACAGCACTTAGCAGTAGCTGGGTCAAAAGCAAAGCCTTTTTTCATTCAATCAATAGTCCATTCTTTTTTTAAATTTTTTTTTTTTAAAGACAGAGTCTCACTCTATTGCAGTGGTGTCATCATAGCTTGCTGCAACCTCTAACTACTGGGCTCAAGCGATCCTCCTGCCTCAGTTTCCTGAGTAGCTGGGACTACAGGCATGTGCCACCCTGCTTGTCTGATTTTTTTTTTTGTAGAGACAGAGTCTCCCTATGTAGCTCAGGCTGGTCTGGAACTCCTGGCCTCAAGTGATCCTCCCACCTCAGCCTCCTGAAGTGCTAGGATTAGAGACATGAGCCACTGTGCCTAGCTAATTCATTCTTTCAACACATTTAATGAATGACTATTAGTGGCCAGGCATTTTGCCCCTGTCCTTAACTGGCACACAGGCTGGAGGGAGACATCAAGACTTCCTAACAGTCAGTGCTGGGGGGAGTTTGAAGCACTAGGAAAGGCAGCCGGCAATGGCTGGAGAGATGAGGGGAAGTTCGCTGAAGAGGTGGTGTCACAATGAAATCAAAGGATACTTGGAGTGGTAGGTGAAGGGGCTGGTGTTAGGGGAAGTTTAGGATGTCTAGGCAGAGAGAGCAGCATCTGGAAAAGTTCAGAGCCAAGAAGGAGGCCTTTGGGGAGTGCGTTAACCTATTTGGGCTACCATTACAGAATACCATAGACTGGGTGGCTCATAAAGAACAGAAGTTTATTTCTCATAGTTCTAGAGGCTGGGAAGTCCAAGATCAAGGCACCAGCAGATTTGGTGTCTGGTGAGGGCCCACTTCCTGGTAGATAGATGGCCATCTTCTCACTGTAACCTCATATAATAGAAGGGGCAAGGCAGCTCTCTGGAGCCTCTTTTATAAGGCTACTAAACCCATTCATGAGGGCTCTGCCCTTCAGATCTACTTACCTCCCAAAGGCCCTACCTTCAAATACCATCCCATTGGGAATTAGGTTTGAACATATGAATTTGGAGGTGGTGGTGGTGGGGAGACATAAACATTCAGTCTACAGCAGGGAGATACATGTAATTCCGTATGGCTGGTACGTAGGGTGCACGGGAGTCAGTACTGGGAGATGGGGCCAGAGAAGGACCAGATCATAGAGGGGTTAGACCATGGGGAGGGGGCTGGTGCGCCATGCCGAGGCACAGTTGGGAGCTAATGAATGACTCTGAGAAGCAGTGTGACATGATTGGATTTGTGTTTAGGAAGCTCTTTGTGGCACCTTGAGACAATTTGGTTTCTGAAGGGCCTTGAGGGGATGTCAGGAGACCTGTTAGGTGGCCACCGTCCTCAGGGTTGAGAAATGGTGAAGGGCGGGACTACAGTGAGCATGGAGTTGGAGAAAACGGCAAATTTGCAGGTTGCCTGGCTGCCGGGAGTGAGGGAAAGGGACGGTGAAGGGAAACTCCTGGGATTCTGGCTTAGGGGACGAGAAGCAGGTTTGAAGGGAACAGAGATGCTGAGTGGAAATGTTGGTTTGCGGTTCCTGAGGACCATCCATGTGGGATTCACAGATCTTAAGGGCAGACGTCTGGCCTGGCTGTGGATTTGGGAGTCATCAGTTTGAAATCATGGATGTGAACCAGATTACCCTACAAGTGTGGGTAAGGAGGTAGGAGAAATGAAGTTGGAAATCTTGGGAACTTGTAAGAGGGCGAGAGGAAAAGCAGTGGAGGTGTAAGCTAAGGGGGAGTTCCAAGAAAGAGGCTGATGGAGTCAGATGCTGCAGAGAGTTCAAGAAAGACAATTATTTGGATATTGCAACAAGGAAGTGACAGTTGTCTTGGACAAGAGTGATTTCGGTGGAGTGGTGGGGTGGAAACCCCCACCATGGAGATAGAGTTTTCAGGAATCTTGGTTGTGAGAGGGGGTGGATTCTTCATTGCAATCACATGGAAGCATGTACAATGCGATGTCTTCCATCTGCAGTAGGGATTTATGAATCTGTGAAGCAACTATTCTCTTTGGTATTTCAAATTTATACACATTTCACTGGGCTTGACCCTTAAGGAGCCTGCCTGGCCCTCAGTTGCTTCTCTTCCCTGACACTGATCTATAATATTGGACACAGGGAGTGAAAGAGAGGAAGAGAAATCAAGACAGGGCGGGAGGGAAAAGAGAGAAAGGCCAGTTTCTGAGGTTACTTCTAGCTCAAAAATTCTGAATCAACCCAGTGTTCCTCCTTCTGTGCCCTGCATTCAGCCTGCTACTGTAGGTGGAGAACCTTCCGCCATTGCATCGGTGGGATTTCTCCCTACTGAGCTGTGTGGCCCAGAACAGCTGCCTTTCCCATCCCTTTCTGCTACTCCTAAGACTCTCTACCCATTGCCATGTCCTCTCCTGCACATGCCCTCATTTCCCACTCTGCAGAGGAAATTGACATCATCAGGTGGGAACTCTGAACCTCTCTGTAGCCTCTCGCCCCTTGCAACACCCTCTTTTTCTCCATCTCAGAGAAAGCCATGTCCCTACTTCTCTCCAAGCTGGCCCTTCCAGCCTGGCCTTCTCATCTCTAACTTGATTTTGAGCTGTGGTTTCCCCAACACCACTCCTTACCCTCGAAACTTCCTTAAGTTACCTCATCTCCTCTTATAGCTTTAAAACTGCCACTAACATGCCCCTCTCCACCAATTCGCTACCTGGCATCTAAACCTGTCTCCTGAGTTCTCAACCTTCCAGACATCTCCACCTGAGGATTCCATGGGACTTTCAAATGCAACAGGTTAACTCAGTTTTCATTGCCCAAGTCTGTTCCATCTTGTGTAATCCAGTACTGGCTAATGGTATTATCTGCAGAAACTGTTAGTCTAGGAGAAAATACTTAATTTCTCCTAATGCATAATCCTTTACACCTATTGGTCAATAGACTCTTTTTCTTCTCTCTCGATATTTCTCCAACACATTCCCTATTCAGCCTCCCCTCTGCTATTGCCTTAGTCAGTACATCATTTCTTTCCTGGTTTTGCTGTAGTCTTGTAACGACCAGTCTTGCTACCAGCAGTTTCTCCACCTTCCAGTTCAGATTGCCGCAAATGTGATTATGTTTCTTGTCTGCTTAAAACCTTCCAGCAGTTAACCTTTGCTTTTGGAATAAAGTTCAGCTCAGTCTGCATCCAGCCTGTCCTGATCTGGTCCTCATCCCCTCTTCCAGCCTCCTGTCTTCCAGCTTCCTCATAGTCATCCTGTACCCTCCTCACCCTTCCTAGGGTTTTTGTAGTTCATCAAGGCACTGATGTGCTCTATGCACACACCTTCACCCTCTACTCTGCCTGGGGAGCTTCTGCCTGTCCTTCAAGATCAGTTACATTAATGATAAAACCTATGCAATTTGCCTACAAATAATTTTTTTCTCTTCATTTTAACCTATCAGCTTAGAGCTACACATTTTTCATTTTTATGCCATGGTTGTTTCGTGGATGCTAGTATTACTTGGTCATGCTCAATTTAGGATAATTTAGTTTTATCGTTAGACCACTGACTTTCAAAATAATCAAAGGTTGTGTAACCCTTTATCTGTGAATTTAGATCTAGTATAATTAGAATCAAAGTGCTGAATTATTCTAATGGAATGTGAAAATTGCCACCTTAATTACTGCAAGTGTAAAAACAAGGGCAAATAGGAAAGCATTTAGTTTCCATGTTTATACAAAATTTGCTAGAATAAGTGTGAGATATTTTATATCAGAAGATCCATGGAATGCACTGACTGTGTACATTAATTAGTCACCATTGCGATGTACTTTTTCCTATTTTCAGAAAAATCCATTTCTTGACTCCTCAATACTTTATTATGAGAGACTTACAAAAAAGAGGTACACAAAGCTTTCTAACAAGATTTTTAGGCATTATTTTAACAAGGTAATAAAGAAGAGTCATAGTACAGAGAGTATGTTGAAATTGGTTGTAGGACTTTTCAGTTAAAAATCAGAAATGCTTCAGAAATTTTAGAGAAATCTATTTTTTATTTTTCTTTTTTCATTTTTTAAGAGACAAGAACCCTAAAAGAATATAACTATTTAAAATGAGCAAAAATTCCCAGGCCTTTGATTTTTACTTTTGTGTTTTTTTCTTGGGATGGAAATTAGCGTATCATCATAGCTACAATTTACTATCACCCCTTGTGTTCCCTCTAAAAATATTTTTCACTCTTCTGATTTTTTTAAGAGGCCCTTTCTGCCTGGTTAACCAGCAGTAGGAGTAGAGATGACTGCCAATAAATCTTTTATTGCTCATTGCGTGGAGAAATGAAAACGTCTTATGCCTGTTCTCCCCTGGCTCCATTCTCCCCATCCTTCAGTGGGAAACCCTTTTAATCTCTGTCTATCAACACTATTAGCCATAGAAACATTCTTGCAGTCACACAGGTTTGGAGAACAAAATCAGCAAAGGCCTGGGTCTGGCGGCCGGCAGGACGTGTGAGCAGTGACTAGCCATACATGTTGCACTGAGCGTAGGGACACCTGGATGGGTGAGTTAGCCACAAGCACCACCCAGGTGGGAAAAAGGATTCAACCAAATTGCACTGGCATTTGTATTCACTTTAGCGTCCTTGAGAACAAACTGAGGTAAAGAGTTGATTTTCTGGAGAGTGAATCGTTCACATAATATTTAAAATGTATAATAAAGATGAACAGGTGTACCTACTCTCTAATCTGTCAAAAAGGCAAAAACATTTCTTTTTTGTAAAAAAATTTTTTATATCATGAAGTATAAAGTGCATACAGAGTGTACAAAACAGAAATGTGCAGTGTATCTAATGAGCACAGAGCATGTAGCTGTGGAATCGTCATTTTGCTCAGGAAAGGGAATGATGCCAGCGCCCCGGTTGCTGTGGCCGCCTGCCCTGTGCCCCGTAGGTGCTCAGTCTCCTGACTCAGAGACTGTGGAAACAGGTTTCTGCTTGTTCTCTGTGGGGTTGCCTAAGAGAGAGCGGAAGCATGGCACAGGGAGGGCTCCTGAGGGTGGGGACCAGGAGAGCTTTGGTGGTATCGTTATCTGGATTTTTTACCGTTTCTCTCACAGGCCCTTAAGTCTAGGCATCAACTAGAGCCTGTTGTGATATCTGCCATGCAGATTGCTCTTTGTAAAAGCTGCGAGAATTCAGTTTCTCCAGAGTGTACTAAATTCTGAACAACTCACTGGGAAGTGTCTCTGTGGAGCTGGTATGTACCTGATGCACAGTGTAACTTGTTTCCACACACTTCTAGGACCTTAGCTTATTGCCAGTGGGTGGACAATCTCAATGAGACCCGGAAGATGCTCTCTCTTAGTGGTGGTGGTCCCTTCAGTAACCTGCTGAGGTGGGTCGTGTGCCACATAACGAAAGGAATTGTGAAACGCGAGATGCATGGCCACGGCATTGGCCGCTTCTCCGAAGAAGAGATTTACATGCTGATGGAGAAGGACATGCGGTCTTTAGCAGGGCTTTTGGGTAACGTACCACACCTTCTAATCTATGTTGTCTATATCCTTACCTCTTGCATGATTGGTAAAGCACTGTTGGTTTACTATTTTAAAGTTTTATTTTGGTTGGTTTCTTTGCTTCCACATGTAGGTTGCAGTCCCAACATTTAACCAAATCCCCTAATTTTCTACTTAATTACTGGTGCGTGATTGTTTTTAATGTGGTGAGCCCCGTGCGAAGAGAGTATGAAACGTGCTTGGGTATCACTACCTGGCTGCAAGTGATGCTGATGTTTCTGAATGTGCTGTGAGAAAGGACGATTTTGCACAAGGTCAGGGTTGAAAGGCTGCTTGTGAACACATCTGCTCGGAAGGTCTGACTGTGTACCCATCAACATCAAGTTGAGTTGGAGAAATGTACCAACAGCGCTGGTCTGACCCTTTCAGTGTGTGTATGTGACATTTATCATTTTATCACCCTTTTTATTTTTGTTTGGATTCTTAGTCCTCTTCTTATGAGCACTTTTTAACTCTGATTTTGTGTTTGTCACACACAGTGGTATAATTGTGTTTGGGAAACCCCTCACAGAGAAGCGCAGAGCAGTGTGTGCCCATGGCCGGTGGGGAGGGCTGGGAGGAGAACGTGTACTCTGCTCCCCTGGCTGGCTGTAGGTGGCCTGGGCTGATGTGGTTCTGCCCTGGGCAGAGCTTGAGTCTTAGCGATGACAATTCCTGAATGGATAATCTGAATTCCTGACCTTCTATGTGTACAATAATGGCTTCTCCTGAGGAACAGCTAATGTACAGGGGGCCACGTCCTTTATGTCACTAGGTCACCTGACCTAGTCCTTTGGGGCTGCTGATTTTGTCTACAGGTAGGTTTTCACTGGTCCTCCCTCAACAGCAGTGATTTCCAGATTCACCCCCCTCCCTAGTCTGGAGCACAGTAGGTATCTCACCTCCTCTAGGAAGTGGGGTTTGGAGTTTGTTTTGTTGAAATCCACCTGTTGCCCTAGGAACTGGAGACTATGCTGGGAGTAACCCGACCCTTGCTGAGTGCCCCACTCTGACTGGCTCCTTCCTGTTCCACACTCCAGACAATTGCTAGACTTGGAGTCCTCCCTTGGACCTCAGCCTGCAGAGGGCAGATTGTGGCATCACATGCAGCTCTCTGCTAGCTTTGTTTTGGGGGTTGTGTTCTGCTGGGGGTTTGCTGCTGGCTGGACTCCTTCAAAAGCCTTGTCTGGCTTGAAGAATTGACACTGTCTAGACCTTAGGTTGTTTGTTTGCTCTACTGGGACCAAGTGGACCTGCTTGATATAGATTTGAGTGGAATTAGCCTCAAGTTTCCCTCATTATTTTGGAAACTTAATACTGTACTCTCGGCTTCAGAAACCAGGCCCACAACTTAACGATGGCTATGTCTGTTCCTGGCTTCCTCCCCTTTCTCTCCAGGTCATGCTCTTGGGAGCCTCTGTGAGCAAGGGGTTGAGTCCCCAGAGTTATGGCGGAGATCATGCCAGTGAGTGCTACTCATCTTTAACCATTGAACAGTGTGGGTTTCTTAACCAGGAGGGATGATCCCATCTTTCTGGGGCAGTTCTGGGAGAACTGGAGAGCAGGGTGGTAGCAGTAATAATGATAACCCACAGTGTTTTTCTAGCGCTTAATGATTTAGACAATGCATTCATTCCAATTTTTGGGAGATGGGAGGGAAATGAATCGCTGATAGCTAACCGGATACATGACAAGTATTCAAAACAGTATCAAGAGTCAGATGATTGTCTGTAATGAACAACTAAGTGGGCTAGTTGAAAAGCTGGAGTTAGCTGGAGTTATATTCTGTGTGGAGGGCCAGGGAGCGGTCTCGTTGTGAACTGTGATAGGAGAAGCAGCATTTTTTCTATGTTTGGGGAGGGAGAGGTTCTTTGGTTGAACTTCATAGTTTTTCTTACTAAATGAGGCAAAAAGCACCACCCCGTTCTACCTCCCTGCCATCCCCAAGGATATGGTTCACTTTTAATGCCCAGATGCCTAAGAGACCCCAAATACAAAATTACTTTTTGTGGACATAGTTCAGGATTTGGAGAAATTGTCTGTCCATGGATGTATTTGAATCTCCAGGACAAGTGAGCCATCGATGTTCTAGGTTGGTGTTCTCGCGTCCCCGTGCGGGGAGGTGTGTGTGTTTAAGGCAGAAGACTACACGGAGCAAGTGCCTGAGGTTCGCCACTTGTCAGAAACGCATGCGTTGTCTGTTCCCAAACCCCTCCCAAAAGGCGTGAGAGTCAATAAAGAGCTTGGAAGACATGAAAATCAAGAACATAAAGGTTGGGTTTTTCGGAGGCAGCATGGATGGAGGCAGGAAGCCTGTGGCCGGCACATGGATGTGGGGGTCATGGAGCCAATCCTCTGGGTTCATATCCTGGGCTTCACCACTTACTGGCTCTGTGATTTCGCACAGATAACTTGTTATTTCCTCTGTAAATGGGGGTCAGAGCAATACCTACGTCATAGAGTGTGAGGATGAAATGAGATCCTTTATGTAAAGCACTTACTGCAGAGTCTGGCGTGTAAGAAGTGCTAAATAAAGATTAGTTATTATCGTTATTGCTGTCACAGATTTTGCATGTAACACTTCATTAGAAACATTGTTTTCTGGGAAAACAAACCTTTCTTCTGAGTTTTAAGTTTATTAATTAATTGTAGAAATTTGGGAAGGCTCAGAAAAGCACAGGGAATGAAAATAAGTCACTGTAATCTTATGACTTATGGCTAACAACAGTTACCATTTTGGTGCATATTTTCCCAATATTTTTATGCATAATTTTGAGTCATGTATATATATATGTATTTGTACATCTGTATATATATATATATATATATATATCTTCCATTTCTTCTATTTTCTTCTATTTTTAAATATTCCATACTATGTGATTCTATGCACCTGGTATCACACTTGGTGCTGGGAAAACTCATATAAGACTCATCAGACAAAACCCCATTTTGCCTTTTGCCTTTTTATATTTCTGTTCCATTATTAATCCTGAGTCTATAAGCATGATTTGAAGTGGATAGAGAAGAAGACAGAATGCAAATAAGAATTGTATAGTTGTTGCCCTGTTAGCACCGAGATCCCAACTGTGGCCATTAGATATGAAATTAAAGTAAGAATAGAAGATAGAATCCAGTACAAAGTCAAAGAAATACCATCCATTTGGCAGATAAGAAAACTGAGGCATAGAAAGGCTGAATGACTTGCCACCAGTCACACACCCAGTAAGAAGTGGGGCCAGGAGTCAGATCCAGGCTGTTGGACTCAAGACTCCTGCCGTTTTCTGACGCGATGACTCCCACGAAGTTCCTTACAAATTGTGCTTTAAAGCAAAGTTATATTATGTCAGGGCGACTTCTTCAGAACACTTTCTAAAGTTGCCTCAACTTTAACTGTCAAGTTAAAATTTGATCTCCAAAGTAATTTTTAAGTATCTTCTATTCGATTGCTCTAGGAAGCCGAGGGTAGAATTAAATATGGAGGGTTGTTGTTGGTTTAGAGATCCTGAGCTTGTTGAGGGGAAGCCGTACCCCTCCTTAGGAGCTCGCTGCCCAGCCTCCAGGCTGAAGTGCGTAAGTACTTGAGGAGAAGTGACTTCTTTTTAGGGGCTGCTCCTGAAAAAGCCAAGTGATAAATGGAATTTGTAAATGGAAATGAGAAAAACAAGTTGATTTCCAGCAAACCTCGCTTGACCAATAAAAAAATGTCGTATGCTTTTCTTTTCTTCCTCTTTTTGGCCAGTCTAAAGCATTTTATTGAGTTAGAAAATGGCTCAGGGAGTTTTTGTTTTTCAGAGTGTTTGTTGACACAAATGTTCTTGTCAACACATTTGTAAGAATCAAATTTGTTGGTTATTTTAATAAACACAAATTGTGATCTTGACTACATATTTGATGAAGAGTAAGCTCATGCCAAGTAGTGCTTCCTTTCAAAGGCAGTAAAAATGAATTGTTTGCTGCTTCTTGTCACCTTCTTAAGCATGTGTAATGACAGTGTGGCATAGTTTTCCAGAATGACTGTCTTTTGCTGTTGAACAAAGAAATCAAACAATTTTCTTTTTCAAGTACATAGATATTTGGGCGTTCACTTAGTTCAGAGTTAAATAATTTACAGACGATTAAAGCATTCTGGTTAAGCTTTTGTGATTTATAATAGAAAGTCTCTACCCCATTCTTTTTTTTTTTATTTCAGCATATTATGGGGGTACAGATGTTTAGGTTACGTATGTTGCCCTTGCCCCCCTCCTCCCCCCAAGTCCAAGTTTCAAATATGTCCATCCTTCGGGTGGTGCGCATTGCACTCTTTGTGTATGTATATACCCGTCTCCTCTCCCGCCTCCTGCCTTCCCCCTCCCCCCTGCCCAACATCCAATAGATGTTATTCTTATAGGTGCACTTAGGTGTTGATCAGTTAATACCCATTTCATGGTGTGTACATGTGGTGCTTGTCTTTCCTTTCTTGGGATACCTCACTTAGTAGAATGCGTCTGACCCATTCTTAACCAAAAATGCCTTTGGGGTTACTTTTGTCCTTCCAGACTGGGAAACCTCACTAGGAAGCAGTGTTGATGCTGTTCATGAAGCAGATGGACTATGGAAGAGTCAGGGCGACTCAAGGAGGGGTGGGTGTTGAGGGAAAAGTAAAGAGAATGTGGGTGTGATTATGCCTTGAAGTCTAGGTCAAAAACCTTGGAAAGGCAGGATGCCACATTGTAGACCTCTTATACCTCTGGCACACCAAGAGGAGAGACATGCTTTCAGTGGGCTGAGAATCCTGTAATCCTAGCACTCTGGGAGGCTGAGTGGGGGGGAGGATCACTTGAGCTGAGGAGTTCGAGACTAGCCTGAGCAAGAGGGAAACCCTGTCTCTACTAAAATTAGAAAAATTAGCCAGGCATCATGGCAAGCACCTGTAGTCCCAGCTACTCAGGAGGCTGAGGCAGAAGGATAGCTTGAGCCCAGGAGTCTGAGGTTGCTGTGAGCTAGGCTGACGCCACTGCACTCTAGCCCAGGAGACAGAGTGAGACTCTGCCTCAAAAAAAGAAAAAATAAGAAAAAGAAAAAGAAAAAAGAATCCAAAGGAGAAGGCTGGGCTCTTGTAGGACATAGATTGAGGGAGGGGGATGTAGCAGCCACATACAAGATTGCAGTCTGATGCTTCTGGAAAGCAGCTTGGATAACATTGACCAGAGCTAAGTTATTAAGGAGTGTTGAGGTGGCAACCCCTTGTGTGTGAGGGGATTGGGTTGAAGCTGGGCCTGAGTTTCTTCTCTCATCTCTGCTAACCCAGGGTGGGGTAATAGGCTTCCCGGGCTAGGTTTGGTGATAGTCTAAAGAAGCTACGTGCTTATCTGATCATAATGAGGCAGCACACACCACTAAAATCCAACGTGTCTTTGCTTTTAATTGGACTTTTATAGGCCCTGGGTGGTGACACAGTAGTTATCTCATGGGAAAAGTAGATGACTAATTGGTAAATAGAGTTGATTTGGGAGATATAATCATATAGGGGGAGAATAATAAAAATTCAATTTCAGTTTTGAGGCTCGGCTGAGCACCAGTGGTGGGCTATAAATATCTGTTGGATGAATGAAGAAAAGAATGAATGAATGTTAGAGCACATTTAGCAGATCGCCAAACATGGCTGCAGGATAGGTGGATCTGGGAATACTTTCTGAGCAAAAAATTTAAAATTGTGAATGCATTTAAGGGACAGGGTCAGAAAAAGTAACAGGCTCTTGCAGTGGAAACTGAAGTTTCCTCTCAAAAGAATGTTTATTTCAGCCACTTCTCCGTGGTTAGAGACCTTAGGAGGAGAGTATACTTGTGATGACTAGGACTCAGACAGAAGAGTAATTCCTTCAACTGGGACTGTGTGGTCAAACACGCATGCGTTGCCAGTGTGCTAGGCTCTTGTGAGTGGCTCAGGAGTCCGTGGTGAATGCGTCGACACAGTCCTGAACTCCCAGAGCTGCCACCTGATATTATGGATAACCATTTATAAAATTGCCATGCTGGTGAGGAGTGGCACCTTGGAGAAGTGCAAGATGCGGTGAGGACATTTTGAAGAGGAAACGAATGTGGTGGTGGTGGTGTGTTCCAGGAGGCTTCTTTGAAGAGGTGACAATTCAGCTGGGCTCCGAAAGATAAGATCGAATTAGGCGGGCATGTGTGGGAGTGTGGGGAACAGAGGTGGGACGGCGAGAAGAATAGCGTAGACTCGAGAAGGAACATTGTAGGTATAGGCCCGGAGATGAACAGCAGCTGGGAGCTATCGAGGAACAAAAAGATGGCCAGCGTGTCTGGAAATCATGCGAAAGCAGAAGAACGGTGTGAAGCAGAGGTGGCAGGGGCTGAGATCATACGAGCCTTACGTGTCCGTAAATAATGCTGGACTTTTTTCTAAGAGCAATGGAAACCATCAGAGATTTCACGTTGCGAAGTGGCATGACCCTATTTACATTTAATGTGCTGGAGGGGGCCACAGGTAGATTTGGTGGCCCAAGGAGGAGGCTGTTGCCATCCAAGAAAGATAAGATGGCATTTGTACTACAGCCGTGGTGGTAGAGTTGAGCAGAAGGTTATGGATTAAAACTGTGTTTTAGAGCGAGAATTGGCAAAATTTAGTGGGGAGAGAAGTGTTGATGGGGAGGGCAGGGGTAGGAGTAATCATGTTCTGGACATGAAAACTTAGTGGGAGAAATAGCCATTCACAGAGGTGGGGAATACTGGCGAAGAGGGGAGGATCTTGAACTTCCAGTGTGGATATGCTTTGAGATCCCTACGACATAGACACGTGAGTGAGAGGTGCAGTATATGATAAAGGTAGCCAGTATCAGTGGAGAAGAAACAAATTAATTCAGTAAATGGTGTTGGGGCAGCTGGCTAACCATCTGGAACAAAATAAGTACAATTCTGACTTCATGTCTTAATTCTGAATAAATTTCAAATGAATTAAGCATTTAAATGTGAAACATAAAACCGTGAAGGTGCCAGAATAAATTATGGAAAACCGTGATAGAATTTTGAGTCTGGGAAAGTTTTTCTAAACATGGCACCAAAGGGAGAGAGTATAAAAGCTAAGTTGAATTGCTTGATTATGTGGGAAAAAAGAAAACAAACCTCCTGTTTTGTCAAAAGTCACCATAAATAAAGTTAAAAATGAAATAAACTGGAAAAATGTTTGCAACATGTGACAAAGAATTAATGTTGCTTAATATATGAAGAGCTTCTACAAATCAATAAGAAAAGTGAATACCCTAGGAAGAAAATTGGTCAAAAGACATAAAAAGGTAGTTTATAATGACAATATGAATGCTGAATAAATACATGAAAAAAACGTCCAGCTTCTTTGGTAATCAGAGAAATGCAAGTTAAAAAATGAGGCACCGCTCTGTCAATCAAATTGGCAAAGTTTTGTTTTTGTTTATTTTCAAATGATATGAAGTGTTGGCAAGGGTATGGAAGAGGTATTGTACTAACATATTTTGGCGGTAGAAGTAAAAATTAGTACATACTTTCTGCAGTTGAATTTTATAGTTTCAAAAGACAAAAGGTAACATTTCATAAAATTTTGACTATTGAAATAGTCAATTTATAATTTGCTTCCTTTTGGTAAATTTAGTTGAAAACCAAACTAGGTGAGGCAATTGTAAGAGAAACACTTTAACATTGTTAAACAATGAACAAGCAAATGAATTATCTGAACATTAATTCTTTATCAGTTATGTACCAGGTGCTATGCTAGACTCTTAGGAAACAAAGAAGAATAAGAATGGTCTCTGCGTAGCCTCAAGAAGCTTATAATCTAGTAGTGCGCAAACTTCTAGGCCCAAATAAGCAATGTCCTAGGATGTGAAAAATTTCCCACATGATTTTGGAACACCTATTATAATCTTTCAAAAGTGGGGAGAATAAGAAAAATGTCAGCGGATGGAGATAGGAAATTGTTCTTATTTCCAAAAGAGGAGGAAAAAGTAGATTTGGACAATGAAATAATGAATTATTAAATAGATGGTTGGTTTTCATGACCATTATTGGTCCATTGTGAATAAATCATATCAAAAAATAACTACTGTGTCTTCTTGACTTGCTGGACTTAGATAATCTCTTGATTTTTTCAAACCATTGGGTACTGTTTCTTGTCATATTGTTGTGGGCAAGATGATTGGTTTTCTAAGGAGGCTTCATGGATGCATATTGGTTCCACCAAGGATCCTTGAGTGCTCTTGTGGGGAGGAGAGGGAGCCCTAGCAGGTTGGACCTTCCTCACCCTTGCTTCACCTAGAGATGCTCCTCTTTTATCTATTTACATGTTGAAACTCTGTTGCCATTTTGTTTGACAGAAGTCTTCCCCGACCAAAGGAAAAAGTTTGAAAACGCTTGGATTTGATTGAGGTGGATTTGTGGCTGGCTGGTAAACCACATCCTCACAGTGTTGATTAATGGATTAACATCACCTAAAGAGAGCTTTCTAGGGACTCTGCTCTTGACTTTATCAAGTTCAGTACTTTTCTCAATGACCTGGTGACAACTTTGAAGGCATGCTTAATGGTTTTTGCATGACACTAGGTGGAAAGATAGCTAAACAAGTATGGGGGAAATCAAGAATCAGAGTTTTCAACACTGACAAGAGGGAACATGATAGGGATAAATGTCATATTCTGTACATAGGTCCAAAAATCAAATGACACAAATACAGGGTGGGAGAGACAGGTGAAAAAAGACTTAAGGATTTTAGTTGATTTCAATCTCAATAGGTCCCCAGTGTGATGGGCTGCCAAAGGAGCTGTGAAAAACCTTCTGCATAAATAGAGTATCTCAGCTTAAAAGTTATTTCCTCAAGGAAACATTCTCGAGCTTTCTCCCAGAGTGTGTCTGACAAGCTGTTCCGTGCTCTCAGGCACCTGGCTTTTTTTTTCCAGAGATCTCCTTGTACCTTCTCATAATGGTTTGGTTTGAGTGTTTCCTCAGCTGGACTCTGTGCTAGGCCGGGCAGATTCCTCCTCTGTCTCTAGGGCCTGACCAAGTGCCTTGCACATCATTAGTCATCCAGCAAATGTTTGTTGAACAAAGGCGTGTAATGCTTAGTTTGGGGATCCATCTTTTCAAAGAAAAATGGGCAAACCTAGTGTATATCTAGAGGAGGCTGGTAGGAAGGTGATTAGTGTCAAAAAAACGTATGGGAGGAATTTGAGGATACTGGGCATAAGTCTGGAGAAGTAAAGCTATTAATATAAGGGTCATATGCTAACTTTTTTCAAGTATTTAAAAGTGAGTAGTAACTTAGGTGTTGCTGCAGATGGCAGGTATAGTAGGGGAGAGGAGAAGAAAACAGAGAGGAAGGTGAGGTGTATATTTGGGGAAATGACAGTAGCTTACAACTCAGGGTAAGGCAGAACTTAAAGACAGAGCTGTCCAAAATTGGGAGGGTCTGAGTCTTATGACGTGGCCTGAGCTGCTCTTCTCCAGATGGGGTTGAGTGACCAAGATTATGATAGCTGAGGAGGAGTCTTTATTACAGGTGGTGAGATGGTTAGAAAAACTCTCTAGGGGTCTTTCCAGTTCTAATGGTTTTATGATTTTATGTTCATTCTCTAGAGAAAAGAGCAGAGTAATTTTTCCAAGTCATAAAACAAGGCAGAGGCTAAAGTGAGATTCGTTGAGATTCATGGACTGGCATTCTGTTTGCTCTCTTGGATTGTGATTTATGTTTAGGCTGATGCTCAGGCCCACTGAAAGCTCAGTGCTTTAAGTGATCTGTATTTATAATATTCTATATCCCTTGTTATTAAATCTACATTTTGAACAATTAATCTTCTACTTCTTTTTTTCAAGTTTTAAATTTTTAATTATTATGGGTATATAATATTTGTATATATTTATAGGGTACACATGATGTTTCGATACAGGCATACAATGCATATTAATCCAATCAGGGTAATTGGAGTATCCATTACTTCAAGCACCTATCATATTTTTGTGTTAGGAACATTCTAATTCCATTCTCTTAGTTATTTTAAGTTTTTTTTTTTTTTTTTTTGAGACAGAGTCTCACTCTGTTGCCCGGGCTAGAGTGCTGTGGCATCAGCCTAGCTCACAGCAACCTCAAACTCCTGGACTCAAGCGATCCTCCTGCCTCAGCTTCCAGAGTAGCTGGGACTACAGGCATGTGCCACCACACCCAGCTAATTTTTTTTTCTATTTTTAGTTGTCTGGCTAATTTCTTTTTATTTTTAATAGAGATGGGGTCTTGCTCTTGCTCAGGCTGGTCTCGAACTCCTGACCTCAAGCAATCCT
>CAUYSK010072651.1:0-21683 GCA_963575035.1 Avahi laniger | reverse complement strand
TTTTAAAAGCTTGGCGATTTAGTGACTCCGGTGCCAGTGAAATGCCGGCCCTGGGGGTGAATAGCAGTTGTGACTTACCTTAGGTGTTCTGCTCCATCACTGATCTTAGGTCATTCTCTTTTTCCCCACTTAATGTGCTCTAAACTTTATATTCTCAACAGTGAGGGTTCCTAAAAATGGTGCTTTGACTAAAAGATGAATGTGGTGGTTTAGTCTACTTTATTTTTCTGGCAAGAAGGGATTTTAGGTAGAAAACTGTTTTTTGCCCACATAGTTGGAAATATTTTCAAACAATTTACATGCATTCCCAGTTTGGTGAATTGAGCCTGGCTGATTTCTGGTCATGGCTTGATGACTGACAGGCTCGCCTGAAAATAGTCGTTCTTGGGTGAATGCTCATGGCGTAAACTTTTTGCTCAGTGAGTAAAGCAGATGTGCGACATTAAGTTGAATGTGCAAACTTACTTTATTTTCTAGAGGCTGATTTTTCTAAATAAACCTCTGATGATGGCACCACAGACTAATAGTGCTGGGAGGAACTTCAGGGAACACCCATCTGAATCCTTTCACAGGACCAGGTGCTGAGCATCAAAGAGGAGAAGTGACTTCTCCTAGGTCACCTGTCTTGGCTGAAGGGGCTTTCTTATGACCTAGGGAGGACTGACATTTAGCTTGGTGGGCTCACATCTGCTATGATCTGTTTTTCTTCCTTACTCTTAAAATCAGAAGCCCTTCTGCTGGGGCCTCTTCTCCACCCTACTCCAACCTAGTAAGTGGACAACGGGGGTCAGTTGGGTTCCCAGGTTTCCCGACAGTAAACTTTCGGTAGAGTTATAATGTTGCTTTCCTTTTTTCTTTCAGCAATAGGCGAATATGAAGACCTTAGAGCAGAGAACCAGAAAACAAAGGAGAAGGTTTGTATTTTACCCTTTTTTCCCCTTTCTTACATGTGTAAAAGCCTAGGCGGCATAGTGCATTGTTCAGCCACCAATTTCAGTTAAATGTGAATGAGGGTTTTTTTTTTTCCCCCCCTTTTCTCTCGCATGTGTGGTTCAAGCTAATATCAGCTCCAGGCTGCAGATGGTAAAGAATAGCAGGCCTGCCACAGTGGGCGCAGCTCTGGGAGATTAACTGCACGACTAAATGTGCAGCAAGGCACCAGGCCAAGCCACTGACGTCCCCAGGAATTGCACTTTCCCCTAACGGTCAGCTTTGGGATTCTGGTGATGGTGTTGAAAGCCTGAGACATGTACCTTTGGGACCTAAGCACATTAGATCCTGGAGAGAACTCTTTGGAATTAGTTATTGGTGTTTAACCCAAATACCTCCATAAACCTTTTCTGTGTTTACTTCCTCTATCTATATGAATAATAGAGCAGAAGTTGAAAAACACCCATGCGAACATGGGGAAGCCTAGTGAATATTTTCAGGGACTCTGTTAGTTTTATTTTTTAACTATTAAATTCTACTTAACCTTTACAAACTGTATCCTTTTTGTTGCTGAAAATGTTTAAGATTTGTGAATGTTTGTTAATATATATTTCCTTATAAATTTAAGGAGAGGACAAATGGAAGGGCAGACTAGAGTCTGAAAACAGAGGGACTGAACAGAAAATGAAAACTAGAAGAGAGGAAGCAGAACTGTCCATTTTGGGTTTCAAATATAAATAAAATTTACTTTAAAAATTACTTTGATGGATCAGATATTTCAAACATAATGCCCATAGTGGAATATTAATAGAACAGGTCCTTACAGGTTATTAAAGGTGGTCATCACTGCTATAAATTGTGAAACTTCAGCTTTAAAATTTCAAAGTAAGAGCTGTAATAAAAATTTGCAGCAAGCTAAATATTTGTAAAACTTGTGTCATATTTGGGATTATTTCTTGGGCTCTTAAGAATCATATTTAACTTTTTCACTCATATTAATTTGCAACTTATGTAGCTGTAGGTTGGTGATATTAATGGTAAGTACTCTAGTTCAAAGCAGATTATCATATATTTTTAGATTATTATTTTTCACCTAGTTTTAAGGCTCCTTTGCTCTTTCACGGAATCTTTAGCGTCCGTGAAACCTTAAGTTTCCTTTCTCCCTTCGTCATGCCATTCAGGGAATGGTAAGTGTGGGTGTTAGAAATATCCATGGCAGAAGGTGGCTGGTGCACGCATCTGTGATGTGGTAAGAAGGTCACAGAAAATAGTTTGACGAGAAGATTTCTACTTCTAACACCATAACCACTTCAGATCACAGATGGTTTGAGAATATAAACAGGTGGGGAGGTTGTGCTTAGATCCTGGGTCCCTGATGCCCCATAATTTCTAAGCGAATCTTGTGGGTGATGCTTAGGCCAGGTAGTTTGAGCCTCCTTGCCTAGGATACCCAACCGTCTTGCATCTTTGCAGGAGGACAAAGAGACTGAGAAGTTATCAGCCACTGAGTCTCTTTCCCAACTGCTCCTGTCCCAAGAGGGGACGAACAAAGCAAGTTGGAGGGTTAATTCCTGAGAACTCTTTGACTTAACCTAGACGATAAGAGGAGGGAAAGCAAACAGATGTCTTCATACGATTGAGAAGGATATAAAAGAATAACATAAGAGAAAGAAGATCAAATTTTTTGTTTATTCTTTTCTTCTCCTTTAATCCTTACTTACTTGTAGACCTAGCAGTGCCCTAAAAATAGGTAGTAGTTGCTCTGTAAGCATCTACTGTTGGTAGGGATGATGGTTGTTTAAGTGAGAGCCACTTTCTGCAGTGAGGTTTTAAGTGAACCATCTATTACGCACGTGGCATTATAGGTAAAATGCATTTGGTAAAAGAAGGATTATAAAGTACCTCAGCCCATTAACTGTTTACGTGTTTCTCTACATGGAGTATGGCCTAATACTTTTGTAACATCTGTAGGCATTATTGACCTGCTTCTGTTCAGTTCTTTAAAAATAACTATTAACAGCAACGAGAAGAAAAGAAATGAAAGCAATATGGGATGCCGTGTGGTTGGGTAAAACAAAGTAGAGTGGTTTTAAGTTCACCGGCTCTGTTTATCTTCTGTTAGAAGACTAGCTTCCTTATTACTGGAGATTTTTCCCCAAAAAGGGGGGCTGTATTACAAAAGAGGGAAGCATATAATAAAAGCCTTTTACAGAGCATAGAATGAGTAAAAGCAGCTTTAGTTCTGGAGGTGGTAAATGGAGAACACCATTTTCTCTGAGAAAGCGCTTTCTCGTGCCTGGCCGGGTGAGCTTTGTCCAGTCAGCATCAGCAAATAACACATGGCCGTCCTTCCCCCATGGCCCCAAACTGGAGTTCAGTTAAACCAGTCAGGGATAGCAATCTCCAGGAAGACTCTTTCTGCCATAGTTAATTCGATGTGGGGGAAATTTTGCACAAATGGGGGGAGAAAAAAAATAAATTGCAAGGTATTTTTCCCTTCCACATGTCCACATTAAATCCAGCTATCTTTGTTGCCACGGCATGAACCTTATCAGTGGAAACAGGCAGTGGATGTGACTCCTTTGGGTAGCATCTTTTTCTGCCTTGTGTGGAGTCGCCTCTGTTGAGACAAGTGGTTGGACATGGTGCTCTTCAGGGAAAATGGTCGCTAAAGAGGCTGTGTTGATTAAGAAGCTGTTATGGGACATCCACGTTCTCTTGTCTCCCTCATCTAATGCTCCAAACTGCCTTGCGCCAGCCCCATTTCACAGAGGAGAGAACAGGACCTCAGGGCTTGAGTGAGTTTTTCGAGATCACACAATAATTAGTAACAGAGTCTAAATTTAAACATGGGTTTTCTGACCACAGTGTTCTTTTAGAGGCAGGTAAATTCATGGGAGCTTATTGACTCTTTTTCCACAAAGGTCCAGATTTTATTATTAATTCTTTATCGTTAGTGCCTGAATTTTTCACAACAAATTATCAGACTGAGTGCTTTCCTGGGTCATTTGTCTTCACCATCTGTCGGTTTTTGTTGAAAAACTGGAAATTAAATATCAAATCAATTTTATGTCAGAAAAATCCATGCACGTGTACATATGTGTGCATATATACACACGTATGCATGTAGATCCTGACATATGCATTCCAAGGATGATTGGAGGAGATTTGGGGGAAAGGGTGAGCCAATGGTTTAATGGCTCTTTTCCTTTGCAGTTCTCCCTTTTTTAGGAAAAATGGAATGTTGGCCATTTTGTGGTTTTTATCACCGACTTTGAGGATAGAACGGGAATATGTTTGAGTTTATAAGGAAAGCTTTTTCGAAGGGAAAACTTTTTGTTGAATACCTTCTGAATATTTGGGTATAAAGAAAAATATATGAAGGTCCTACTCTTAAGTGAAACCACACCGAGGGCCACAAATAAGTTGACAAGTAACTGCAGTCAATTATGCTGCTGTAAGCGAGTGCCCAGAGGTTGGCAGTAGGATAGGAAAAGAACAGAAAGACAAGCTTCCTATTCTTTTCCATGTGACATACTTTTATTAGACTTTAATGCTTGGCTTAAATATCACTTGTATTTTTCAAAGTCTTCTCTAACTCTCTCACATGCAGAATTAGTTGCTTTTTTTGTAATGAAACATCTGCATATTTCTTAAGTGCTGATCACATTCATCAACCAAAATTTATTGTCAAAATATTAAATAGGGTATAAACAAGCAGTGTGAGTTGGATAAAAATGTAAAAAACTTGAGTTTTTTTTTTTTTAACATCAAGATAAGTGGCGATTATGAAAAGGGGGCTACTTGCTACTTTCCATTATTTTTTATCCGTTTTCTAAATGGAATTATCCACAGCACGTGAAAAAGTAAGGGAGCCTATCATTGAAGTGAACAACTCTCCCAATCTACATTTTTGAGTATGGAAAAATAGAGGATGTATTTTGGGATCAACCGAATAAAATGGTTTACTTTGCTTATGTAGCAATCGCCACATTCAGATATTAGTCATGCTTCTACAATTGAAGGGCATTCTCTTGTGATTCACTCAGGATCTTTGTCATAATCATTTGGGGTTTTTTCCTATATGGGGGAAAGGCCTCATTGAGCTTTGAATGGACTGGCTTTCACATTTCTCGGGGTGGAGGGGGTGTGTGTGGAGTGTGCATAAAAAGAAGGAAATCTGTATAATAGAAGAATGTCTGCCTTTACATAGTAAGTATGTCTAATATTATGTTCTGAGATCGAGTTTTGAGATGCATAAATGTTTAAGTGGGCTGATTAGAAGTCGTTTGGGTGAGCTACTGTAACAGTGCATCAGGCGGTTCTGTCAGTGTGCCAGGAACAATGAATGAAAAGAGAATGAGACAGACACTTTCCAAGACTTATGTTTCAAGAAGCAAGATATATGATACTGCTTGCATCCTGGCTCAGTTGTCTATTGTTAACATTTCTTACTCTTGTGTAATACTCAGAGGTGAAGGTCCCGAAGTATTTTATTTTTTAAAAAATCAATAAAGAAGCCACTTTAAAGAGCAAAATATGCATCCATTATGCTAACTGTTCATGCATAATACATCCACATACATGCAGTTTCTTTGAGACAGAGTGGCAAGTGGTTGTGCCAGAGAAAAAGTAATTACTTAGCAGTTTGAAAGTGAAAATGAGTCTCTTATTAACAGCAATCTATCCAGAAACAAAGAGCAAGGATCTCTGTTCTGATGACATGTGTTTCCATCTAACACACAATACCTAGAATTTGGAGAATGCTGAAAGACAGCTTTGGGGGGCAGCTACTATTTCTTTATTGCCTGTGAAAATTGAAAGAAAGAAGAACACCAAAAGAGAAAGAGAGTGAAAGGAATTCCATCCTAGTGGGAATGATTTAGTGTATTGTAGTCTTAAAGGATAAGTGTGTAGAAATCTGGAAAGCACAGTTGAGTCCTAGCCAAACTTACATAGGTGGAACAATAGAACTGTCGATTATTAAAAATGATTTGAGAGTCCTCTCGCTGCATCACCAAGGATTCTAAAACAGGTAAATATAGACAATTCTGGTGCTATGCATATTTAAATCTTTAAATATTATAACTGGACATAAAAGAAATAAACTTCAAGAAAAATGGTGTGGGGTTAAACCTCTCAGACTTTGTGTTATAGCTTCTGCTATATGTTCCTTTAGTGTAGTATTTCTCTCATTACATCAAGTGTCCTTATAAATTGCTTATTTCATTGTTAATCTTTCTTTGTAGATCATAAGTTTCGTGAGAACACGTTGTCTGTTATGTTCCTGTATTCCCCTCAGTGTTTAACACAGTGCCTTGCACATGGGGGTCCTGTGTAAATTTGTTCTGTTTTCAGAAAAAAGAAATAGAGACATTCGATGATTATAGTAGATACCTGCTTAGAAGTCTAATTTAGTCATCTGTAAGGTACTTGCCTATGAATAGATTTTCCTCTTTCTTGGAGCTGTGTGATTGCAGCACGTGTATGTACTCCTATAGGCAATCCTCCTTTATATGTATTCACCAGGGAGATAAAGATGAATGTTTAGAATAGCGGAAGTTAGACGCCATTCAGAATGTTGGTTTTTCTTGCATAAAACACACGGCAACTATAAAGATGTGTTGGTTTCTGTATCAGTTATCTGTATTTCTGCTTTTAAGCAGACATTTTAGTGTTGACAATAGTTGGATGATACGTGAGGGAGAAAGAACTCAGCTACGCATTTTGCAGGGGGGATTGGTCCAGGGAAGATGGCAATTCACACTGCAGAGACCTCCTTCTGCAAATCAGTCTGCCAGTGCTCTGAAATCCTGGTTTAGTTTCAGAAGCCAGGTATCTGCCTGGATGAGGCTTCAGGAGGAGATCTGGAAAACAGCCAGGGCTTCTAGTATTAAGGGCTTTCAAAACCAGCAAGGCCAACCTACGGTCAGTTCACCACTTCATAAAGAGCCCAGATAGAGGCTCTAGAGTAGATGTAACGTTATCCAACTTGCTCACATTAGCCAGCACTCATTTGCTGGGTTCTACCCTAGCTTTGAGCTACAGAGAATCGTTGGGCATCATAATTAAGTGATGTGGGCCCAAAAACATCTGTTGCTATTGCAAAGTCTTCATGAGCAATTGTCACACAAAAAAGAAGCAGTTTTTACAAATGGTGCAGCTGCGTGAGCAGGGTAAGGGGTGGGATGGGTGAGGGGCTTCTGTGTGGTGTAAAGATGAAACATTCTTCTGAAAAGCCCATAATGCTTGATAATTCTCCCTGTTGGTACTATGAGAGAAAGGTTGCAAGATATTTTTCTGAGTTCACCTAAAATGAGGAAATAAGTGAGTGTTTGGATTCTTGCTTAGTAAATGGGTACGTCCTCCATATTTTGTTCAGTTCTGGTTTGGAACAAGTGAGCTGCATTTACGGCATGTGTAGATTCTCCCCACCCCCAACACACACCCTTTTCAGCATAACAGATGGTAAATTCTGTGACTGCCAGTTCTAGCATAATGTGGTTGCAGAAAATAGAAAGCAAAGCAACATGAAGACCCCTGATAGAACACAGCTGGGATTGGGAGACAGCTTGTGAATCTGCTGATGATATCTACAGGGTTAGGGTGAACGTATATGACCGAACTATAGAAAAGGGGTACCTACATGTTAGAATGAAAAAAACTGATATTGAGAGCTGTTATTAGCCAGAGCCTGTCTGCCTGGGCCTTAAGAACAGAGAGCATGGATGTAGTCTTTCTTCTGAGCAACTGTTACAAGCCTACCTACAGTTGCTAATTAACAGTAATGGCAGGTGCCTTGGTGGTTTGTGCGTGACGTCAACTGGTGGCCTTTTTCAGATCTGACTGGATAGAGCACCATTCCCGTTTAATGCTCTTGTCACACAGTCTCAGTGAAGACTGTGGCTATTTGATGTAAGTGAGAATTGAATAAACCTCTAATTCTTTCAGGTAAAATTTTGAGACAGACATAGAACGACCCAAGTAACATTAAGTCAGCAGCAACACTCTCAAGCACCAGCTCCTAGATGAAGACAGTTTTTCACAGGGCATTTCCCATTTTTCAGAAATGGCAGATTGAGAAATATGGAATTAATTTGAAATTAAAACACTAGGTATATTTCATTTGGCAATGACAACTCAGGAATTTGAGTCTGGTCAGAAATTAGGTTTCTATTTGTACCTTCTTGGGGTCCCCAACCTTTTTGGCACCAGGGACCGGTTCCATGGAAGACAATTTTTCCACGGGGGGTGGGGATGGGGAGGCACCGCTCACGTGCTATGCACCCCCCATTCCTAAGTTTCGTAGAGCACGATTTTTCCGTTGGGGGGCTGCGGAGCAGAGCCCTGGGCTTGGATCCCTAACATGCTGCAGGCCTGTACAGTCTGCAGCCCAGGGGGTTGGGGACTGCAGCTTGACTGCACTGTGTGTTGTAGGAGGTGAGGGGTGAGTAGACTAACAGGAGTGGTGGGGAAGCCCAAAACAAACAGAAGCAAATTCTGGAAAACAAGAGGAACATTTCTGAAACAGCCAGCAGTCTCCTAGAATTAAGGGTTAATTATACTGTCTGGTGTAAACCACTTGGGTTATGGAAGGTTCTAAGAAAAGCTTTTATGAGAATCTAGAACTCTGGTGTTTAGAATTTTAAACACCAAAAATGATAAATGTAGTTTATCTGGTAGGTCGGAAATAGAAACTATATTAGATTTTTTTTTGCATGTGCAGAAGGTAGATTTCTACAGGGAAACCTTAATGAAAGAACATGCCTTCTCCTTTAGGAAATAATATTTGGTCCAGCCTGACTCATTTTGGGGGAGTCTAAGTCAAGATTTAGTAACGAACTAAAAAATGACCCCTGAGAGTATAATCTTCTATGTCAAGGTTTAGCAACCAGCTTTGCGGGTTTTGCACTGTGTACTTGCTTCATGCTCTCTTGCCGTAATGGATGTACCCATATGAACAAAGATGGGTTTTTAATGTTTCAGTGGTTCTTTAGAGATTAAAGGAGAGAACTGAACTGCTTGATTCTTACTTTTTTATTTTAAAAATATTTTAAAAGCACAGAAAAAGTCAGAGAATAATGTAACAACAGTACTAACTGTTATTTCTTTTGAAATTCAAAAATAAAAGAATGCAGCAGATACAATTGAAGGTCTCCTGTGTCACCCGCCCTTAGTCTCATTTTCCTCCCTATCTCCTAAGGGACAACTATTGTCATAAATTTTGTATGTATCCTTCCATGTCATGTTTTTATATTTGATATATGCAATATGTATCATGAAAGATATATAAACATGAAATGTTTTTGTGTACTCAAAGTATTTGATTTGTATTCTGCAACTCTTTTTATTTACCATTATGGTTTTTGAGATTTATTTATGTTGATACATATGGCTTTAGTTCATTCATTTTTGCTGCTCTATAGTGTATTATATGAATATACCATGATTTATTATTATAAATGCTAAGCATTTTTGTACAGGTTATTTTGTATGTATTACTAGAGATTCTCTGGGTATACATTTTATTTCACCTAGAAGTAGAAAGGCTGAATCATAGGGGATGTGCATTTTCAATTTTGATAGAAGTTTATTTCCAAATAGTTATACCAGTTTACACAGTCACCAGCAGTCTGTGAGAGTTTCAAACTCCTGATATCAGATTTCAGTGTTTGCCATTCTGATAGGTGAGAATATCTCATCATTTTAATTTGGATTTTTCACATCACCAGTGGCATCATAATTTTTTAGCCACTGAAATTTGAAATTAAAAATATCCAAAGGGGGCTGCAAAACAAACAAAAGAAAACATCCAAAGGAATGAAATGCTAATGTATTTATCTGGCATGTTAGGAATCAAATATAATTTAAAAGTTGTCCTTTAATTCATAAGGTACTCTTAATAAGGTATTCCTAGGAAATTAAATTTTTCATTATTACTCTAATAGCTCAAAATCACTTTGTAAAGTTTTAGGTACTTTCGATGGACCTCTCTCTACAATGTGTTATCCTTGCCTGTTTTATGCAATTCAGGATGAATTGAAGTCAGTCTTCATAAATGAACTTTAGGTTTTTAAAAAACTCATTAATAAATATGAGATATTTGTTTCCATACCAGATACCCTAAAAGGTCCTCATACTTCAGTAGTTACTTTGAGCCAGGTGTGATGGTGAGCACCTGTAGTTCCAGCTACTCAGGAGGCCAAGGCGGGGATGGCTTGAGTCCATGAGTTTGAGGTTGCAGTGGGTGAAGAGCGAGACCCTGTCTCTGGGGGAAAAAAGTATTTTTGCCTTAAAAGGTCTTGCCTCCTAAAGTCTTTTCAGTGAGCTCTCCTACATTTTTAAATTAAAAATCAGTTTCTTACATGACGCATGCTTATTGTGGAATATTTTTATCTTCTCCTTTTAATTTGCTAACTTCCTTTATTCAGAGTTCCGAGGACACACAGGTCATTTTTTCCTGGGTGAGGAAATGCTGTGTGGCAGCATTTTGCCTTCGTTTAGTAGTCTCTCCATTCACTAACAAGCGTGCACCAGTGTTCTGGGTAGTTGAAACTGTTGGGAAGCAGACCGGTGGATGCGTGGGGTGTTCACGCCATCAACCTACATGAAAAGAGGCACAAACCTTCTCTTAAAGAATGAATACATTTTAACTCAGGGATGTTAAATTACTGAGGAGATAATGAGCAGTAAGGTGACTCATATCTTAGAAGGTCTGAGAAAACTGGCCAGATACAAATGGCACAATACCGTGCTGGTTGAGCTGTACAAATACCATGTGACCTGTGAGGCTTTTCAAAGGTTTTAAATTTTGTTTTGTTTTCAGAAAATTGCTATTGTTTATAAATTTGCTCTTTCCTACTTTCCAAACTTTAAATGTATGATAAAAATTTAACATTTCATTTCTTTCTCATTTCAGTGTGACAAAATTAGGCAAGAACGAGATGAAGCTGTTAAAAAACTGGAGGAATTTCAGAAAAGTACGTAAACGTTTCTGTGGGATTATGATGACATCTGACTGGGGGTTATGTGAATAGGTACACATCCTGGTTAGTTGCTGATTCCTTGGTCATACAGTCAGGAAAGCAAGAATTGTCTTCCCATTTGCTAAAAAAATGCCCTGACTAGTAATTTTTAAAGAAATGGAATAAGCATTATTGTTTTATGAGGTATTATAAAAGTTGGTAGTTGTTACAAAAGATTTTACTATGTAGAAAAATTAAAGGAGAATAAAAATTACTTGTTATCTTGACTCCTTGATAAAAGCGAATGCTAGTATTTTATAGTCTATCCTTCCTGGTCTTTCATTGGTCTAATATGTGTGTCTACCAAAAAGGCAATCACGTTTTGTATTCAGTTTTGCAGTCTGCTCTTTTCAGTAAACAGCGTACCGTGGTCGTCTTTGTGTTTCAGTAGAGATGTACATCAGTTTTAATTGTTGTCCATAGTATTCTATTATATGCTAGCACCATAATTTATTTAAGCATTCCTTCACTGACAGATTATTCCTGGTTTTTAGCTATTACAAATAATGCCATGGCAAGTCTTCTTATACATGTATCTTTACAGCGATGTGAATAGTTCCTTAGGTTAAGTCATACCAAAGGAGTTATACTGGAGATCTGCTATACAGGATTGTGCCTATAGCTAACAACACTGTGTTGTATACTTAAAATTTACTCAGAGGGTAGATCTTATATTGCGTGTTCTTACCACAGAAATAAATAAGTAAATAAAGAGTGCAGAAGGAAACTTTGGGATATGTCTATGGCCTTGATGGTGTATCACAGGTATATCCCCAAACTCATCTGTTATAGACTTTAAATATGTACAGCTTTTTACATGTCACTTATACCTCAATAAAGTGGTTTAAAAATGGAGAAAAGGAATTATAGGTTCACAGAACTTAGAAGTTTTTAAGAGTTTGCATGTTTGAAATAGCCCTCTCATCAAGGAAAGTTAAATTCCCACAAAAGCTGTAATAATCTTCTTCTAAATTTTTGCTATGTAACTTTTTTATCTGACACAAATCTGTTATTATTTATCCCCTGAGATGGAGCATAGCTGATCAGACCTAGAAGAATCAGATGGAAATATGTCACGGGCAAAGGGCCCCTTCCTTGGAGGCAAAGTCTTTCTCCTTCATTCTGCAGACGCTGTGTCAGTCAGGCTATTGGATTATATCAAAGTGTTGACTTGGTAACTACACAACAAAACATTTTATTTCTGTTGAAGGTAAAATAGCCATAAAAATGTAGCATTCTAGTTAAATTTCAATAGAAAGTTTAGTCCAACATGTGGCTGTAACAAGGAATAGCTAAGGGGAATCTTGCTAATAGTACCTATCTTTGGAGGCCAGTGTGCTATGGTAGAAATACCTCGTATTTGTGAATGTATGAATTATAATCGAGACTTTCTCCTTCCTTAACGCAGGATTTATGAAATTTGCTTACACTTGTGCTGACACCAAGTCACATCTGAAAGAGTTAGACCATTGGCATTGCCACCAGTTATTGTGCTTGAATTATTGATAGTGAATTGGTGTATCGTGTACAGCAGGAAGAGTTCAAATTTCTGATGGTTGGACTTAAGAGATGTTTTGGTCCATGCAGGTAGTAGGGATTTTGCCTCCTGCATTATGCAAAAGCAGAAGCAGCTTTCCCCCAATCAGCCTTTAGAATAACATGTAAACTCTGCTTTCGTCTACCATTTCTCTTTTCCCTTTCCTTGGCTCTTCCTCTAAACACCTTGATAGTTTTAAAAATTTACATTTTTCCTTATGAGCATCTCAAAGTCTGAAAGGATTAATTGAACAACAGTTCCTATTGCACTCATTTAGTTTTTACATTTACTAAGTGTGCTTAATTAATTTAAAATTTGGATGGCAGGAAAACAGTTGCCAACTTTTTACCTAGTCTCAAAAGAAGAGAAAATGTAGACTAAGAAAACTAATTATTTGTTAAAAACTATTTCTGAGATAAGAGATTTGTGGCTTTTGAACAGAGGGTAGAATTTCAGATTTGGAAGGGAATCAGGCCGTAATTTATCACTGGGACAAAGCACCATTTGGTGTGAATCCATGTAGGCCTGAGTAAGTTTCTGTGTTAGTAAAATTGTGATAAATGACCCTACTTTGTAGGCTGTTTGAGGGTAAAATGAGATAATCTATGTAAAAAGTACTTAACACTGTATCTGGCAGATAGTAAGTGCTCAATAAATGTTAGTTGCCGACCTCGTCTACTAACCCGTCCAGTGCATGACTGCCCTTCAGTGTTAACAGTTCACATCATTTACCTTTAGGGAGTTAGTTTCTGGATACCAGACTCCACATTTGGGCAGCTGTGGGGGAAAGTTTCTTTCGGTGCTGAGTTGAAATCTGAAATCCCTGTAACCTATGTACTAGACTAGGTCTTGAAGTGTAGGAAAAGTATCTGAAAAAGGCTCAGGAAAAGCTTTGTTAGGCCATAGGGCTCTACTTGCCTTAGGTTGGCATGTTTTTCCCAGGATAAACATGTTTTTATCCATATTTCCATGCCATTCTTGGCCCTTTGCCGGCTCTTTCTGTGCATTTCTCCTAGTTTTTCTACACAAAGAACACTGCCACCTAGCAAAGCCATGTTCCCCAGGAAGGCAGATTCCTGTAAAAAGAGAACTAATCAAAGTCCTTTCATATCTCTTAGGACACAGTATTAGATCCTTTGCTCTGTCTTAGGGCACACCAATTTTCCTACATAGGTGCCAACTTTCATGGCTGTTTTCTTACCGCATGAAAACCTTTTTAAGTAATACGATGTTGAAGAAGAATTTGTGATACGTTCACCATGTATGCTCAAAACATATTCTACATTTACAATAGTGCTGGACGTTGGAATTTGGAGAAGTGCTGGTGACACCTTGCATAGTTAGAAAGGACCACAGAAATCTAGAGTCACCTAGAAATGGATTTGGCTGGGTTTTCCAGTTAGAACTCTGTGATTCAGAATATGTTACTTAACTTCTCTGAGCCTTAGAGTTCTCAAATATGTGATCAAATTGCTATGATAATACCTATGTTACAGGATTGTTGTGAGGATTCATGAAGGAACCACATGTAAACGGTTTAGCACGAGGCTGGACACATAGTCAGGCTGAGTAAATGGTGATGGTAGTTGTCTCCTAAGCAGTTCTGTACAGCAGAGAACATTCATGTAAAAGGATGTTCACATATAAACTTCGGCCTGATGTGTCCTTTCAGTCCTTCAAACAAACACAGACATGAGTACCTACTTTGTACATAGCATTGTGCTAGGTACAAGAGAATCAGACATGCGTTAAGACAAAATCTCTGCTCTAATGCTCGTAGTAGAAGACAAAAACAAGTAAAAGAAAAAAAAAGTTTCCCTACAATGTGACGTATACTATGATGGCAAGTATGTAAGAACTTTAAGGTCATAGATATGGAGAGACACACTGCTAATCAACTAGCCTGGTAGAAACAATAGTTGATGTACTTTTAGGGTTATGCTTGGGAGCACTCAGGATCATTAAAATATTTTTCCTTATGAAAAATTTCAAAATTATACAAAAGTGAGAAAACAGTATAATGATCTCCAGTGTACCAGTTATCCTGCTTTAGCAGTTATCAACTCATGTCCAATCTTCCTTCATCTGTATACTCACTCTCACCGACCTTTTGAAACTCATCCAATCATCATATCATTTTAATATTTACTAACTGTAAATATTTCAGTATGTATTTCTACAAGCTTAGGATTTTTTTCTTTGTAACGTAACTGCAGTACTAGGGTCACTTTATTAAAAGTTCATCTTGGCCGGGTGCGGTGTCTCACGTCTGTAATCCTAGCACTCTGGGAGGCCAAGGCGGGCAGATTGTTTGAGCTCAGGAGTTCGAGACCAGCCTGAGCAAGAGCGAGACCCCGTCTCTACTAAAAATAGAAAGAAATTAATCGGACAACTATAAATATGTAGAAAAAATTAGCCGTCGTGGTGGCGCATGCCTGTAGTCCCAGCTACTTGGGAGGCTGAGGCAGAAGGATCGCTTGAGCCCAGGAGTTTGAGGTTGCTGTGAGCTAGGATGATGCCACAGCACTCTAGCCTGGGCAACAGAGTGAGACTCTGCCTCAAAAATAAATAAATAAATAAAAGTTCATCTTTTTTCTTTTTTAAAGCTTATGTCATCCAAAAATAAAGGTGTAGTGGCCACAGATTGTGGATATTATGAGATAAGACCACATTCAAGACCATGAGACAAATCATAAAATAACAGCTGAAGTTTTTAAAAACTTTTATTCTTTGAAAGGTAGAAATAAATTTATATATGAAAAAATATTTCTGTTTTACATCATGTGATCTGACTTTGGTTTGAACATGGGGTCATGCTTTTTAAAGATATAACTGCCTTTTGAAATATATTCTTCCCTTCTGAACCTGGGAAGTTGATTAGTAGGTTTCTATGCTGCTAATTTAGCATAGGGATAATTTCTTAAACTAAAAATTAAAGTACAATTTTAAATTCTTCTATCCCCTCTTTGAGGAAGAAATAAAAACCCCAGCTGACGGAGTACACCATATCAGAATAGGAGAAAATGTGGGCAAGCCGAGTTTATCAAATTAAATCACAGGGCAGCTTTTTACAAAATGTTTAGAAAATAAATGTGTTTTTTCTTCTCCTCCTATTTGCTAGGCCTAAACCTCACTACTGCAGAATGATTTTTCTTATTCTTTCCCAAGCAAGAATGTTATTGAATAAAAAGTCAGATTCCTATGAAAAATGCAGAGTGTTTATGTTTTTGTTATGATAGTGGAAATACCAGATTGTGGCAGAAGATGTCAAGTAGTTAAGGCTAAAAATTCAAAGTAATATTTGATGTTGTAAAAATTGTATAGGTTTCTTTTCTCTTTCCTTCACATTTTTGAAGAACCTACCTTGTAAACATAGTGATAAAATGCCAGGAATATTAGGATTTTAAGGAAATAATAGAGCCTATTATTTAAACTACAATATAAAAGGCAATTATATTGATGAAGAGCTACATGGGCTTTGTGTGTGTGAATAAACTTGGCCTGTGTTCAGCTTCTATTTGTTCTTCTGGCATAAACACATATTGTGTGTGATTCCAGTTTAATGGGAACCCGTTTGTATGCCAAGCAGCTGCATTTTAGGACCTATTGCGTGATTTCATAGCTCTCTGAAAATTGGTTCTATTCAGAACAAGAGATAGAAGAGAAGAAGGGGGGTGATGTGGAAGGGGGGGGAGCTTCAACACACAATCATTTCTTTTCAATTGGAGCCAGAAAGGTTGATGACAACATGACCATTGTGTTATAATGATAAGACCACTAAGGCATCTGTACCTCTCATCAAGGCTTTCACACAAGAGCAGATACAATTTAATTCACTGCTCTGTCAGCAGTGCTGATACCATTATGCCGTCTGTCTCCACAGTTATAATCACTGTCCTCCGAGAAATGCAGTTGAAATGATCTTGAGCAGTCAAAGAAACTCTCAATTAAGGCTGCCACTTCCAATGTGTCAGATTGTGTCTTATGCACTTGGTACAATTTTCACTTCCAATCCTGTTTATTTACAATGTCTACCAGTAATTACGCTTAACGTGTCATTTAGTGAGGGGGGCCCCTGCCAAGCCGATTGTTGGGTGCTGCCGTACCATTGAGTGGGAGTTTCTCGAAGTCAATGCCATCAGCAGCTTTTAGGCCCTGATGGGATGCAGTAGTAATGTTGATAATGCAAGTATCGTGCTCATCAAGTCATAATTAGATGCCACTCAAATGTGCCACTTGTAATAACAGTGTTGATTCATGTTTTTCTCGGTGACTGCAACTACTAATTAGTTAAGTGGTTTTTGGTTGGCCTGCATTTGCTGCAGATTATTATTACCCCTGAAAAAATGTCAAGGTTAGGGATGTTTCTGGCCATTTAGTGCTGCTTTATGAATTTGAATATTAACATAATAAGAACTTTGGACAGACTTAGGAAGTAATACATTTTTGTATTTAATTTGGAGAGAAATTTTTTTCCCCTGAGTTTAATCATAATTGCAGGTTAATTAAGCTTAAATGAATCAAAAGTAATCTCTCTTTTTGTTACGCGAGCCTGGTGCTTTTTGCCCAACTTTGTTGGATTTCACATTTGGGTGTCCTTTAATTTTTTTTTTTTTCTTTTAAAGCCTTATTGACACATGTCAATAAGTAACATGTCTACACTTAAGTTTTGAGATTCTAAGAATTTTCTTCTGACTAGAAATATGGGCAGAAGGAATTGGCATTTTTCTTAGTCTTCAAAATATAATTCAAGTTCTAAATTACTTTATACCTTTAAATCTCAATTTACATGAGCCAGCTCTCAAAAAATGTAAAAATTACTGTTTTCAAGTGCTGGTACAATATCAAGAAAAATTTTACTTCTATACGTCCTGGCAGTCTGTGATGCAAAAAGCAATTTATTAGCATCTGCTTTCATCATCATATAATACATAAATCTTGTTGCTGTACTTTTGTGCCCTGGAGTTTATGAAATAACAGTAACTACTTTGTAACTAATAAAGACTAATGTACAATACTTAATTAAGCTGCCACATTATTATTCCAGTCATAAGATCAATTTAAGATTTATTTTTCTTTTATTTTCATTAGCTAATTTTCCTTCTTAGATCTATGTATTATATCATGCTAAGAAAAGGCAGTCATGTTGCCATCTTCTTTATTTATGAGAGATGTTTTGTTTAAATTAGCAGATATGTCTATGGATATGTATATACTTACATAGAAAATAGACGCTTAAAAAATGTCTCCTAAATAGCTTCCTTAAAATATCTGTAATAGCAGTGAGGCATTCTTCATTGTGTTCTTTTTCTTTCTTTTTACATTCCGGTATTAGCAAAGATTTAATCAGGGCAGCTTCTCAAAAACTTTTTTTTCAATGATAGCTAAAGGTTTGGCCAGCTAAAGAATTGAAGTATTCTTAATCATGGGACAATGCGTGGGCTTTTGGAATAGCTGACTAATCTCTGAATGCTGAGACTTTTTCCCCCCTCATTCCTAGTTTCTCACATGGTTATAGAGGAAGTTAATTTCATGCAGAACCATCTTGAAATAGAGAAGACTTGTCGAGAAAGCGCTGAAGCTCTGGCAACAAAGGTGAGCCTGTTCACATGAAGGAATTTTACCTAAGCTTTTTTATTTCCGCTTGCTTTTTCCAAACAGTGGCTTCTGTCCTTTTGCGGCGTTTTTAGTTCTTCAATCAGTTATCTCGTCTGATGATGAGGGAAGCCTGGTAAGGTCTCAGAATCCTGGAATATGATTATGTAAATAGTCACCTTAACGAAAAGATTATTTCCATCGTAAAAGGAGCATTTGTATATGTGTATTTCGGCATTTGTGTTTTTTGCCTGTGAAAAATGGTCTCAGAGTAGTCAGTTGAAATGAACTTTCCAAATGTCTATGCATTTGGTTAAAATGTGAACCGAGTTTAAAACTAACCTTGTGTGACATAAAAGAGCAATGAGTGTTTCATATTTGAATCAGATGAAAAAGTCATTCTGAAGCCTTACATTTCAGGTGATTATTTGTGAAAGCAAAGTGAGGGCATGCTAAAGGTGACCTCCAGTGCTCCGCTGATTGCTTCTAGCTGATGAATTTACCAAGTGTGTAATTTTCTATATTCTGTCTCATCAGAAGTACATTATTATTAAAGAATGTTTTTATCTGTCTTATGTATTTTGGGTTGGGTAAAATGCATCTGAACCACTTCATCAGAAAATGAATTACAGCAATTTTCAACCAAATTTCATTAGTAATGCAGGTTGTATTTCTTTTCCCTCCCCCCCATCACCTACTTCCAAAGTATTTCGTTGGATGTGACTGAAATCCTACTACCCACAAATAAATAAGAAAATAAATTTAATTAGTATGCATCAGCAGTGTGCTTCCTAGAGGTATTTGCTTAATTGTTTGCAGAATGACCCTACATTAGAATTCATAAGATATTCAGTCAGAACCTAAGAATATAAATCTGTGTATGTAACTTCTCTCCTGTTACTCGTCTGAAGAATACATAGCAATACAGGCCATTGCTTTAAAAGCAATGATAACATGGGTCCTCTTAGATCATTTTTGCTCTGCAACATATCATAGAGTTTGCTGGTCCATAAATGTTATGTGAATTCTTTTCATTTCTTTTATTTCTTTTGGAACAAGTAGAGAAAAAATACTAGCTGCTCTAAGGATACTCTCTATATGTTCTCTTATTATTTTCAAGTATTCCTGTTGCAATAGTACATCCAAAGTTAGGATACTGGTTACCTCTCTGGATTGGTAGAGTTTGTTCTGGGGCAGTATATCCAGATTTTGTTCGTCATTGTGTTATTTTTGGCATATGTGACTTTGGATAAGCTTGTTCTGTTCTCTGGATTGCAGGGTCTCATATTAATGACAGGATGGACTAGAGTTAATCATTGGTCCATATATGGCCCCCTTTAAAAAAATTACCCTTTCCTCCCTCCCCTTTTATGTAATAGGTGACTTTAGGCAAGAGAATTCATCTCTTTGAGGTACAGTTGTCTTGCCCTAAATGCCAGGATGGGCTATGGTTGGCTTCTTGAGAACACCCCAGACCCACTGGCTCTTGGGGTGTAGCCCAGGCATGTGTATGAAGACAAGCTGCCAAGTGACTGTCAAGTTTATCCCTGGCTATGAACCACTGTGTTACCTAATCTCTAAGACCATTTTTACAATTTAGTCTTAGCAATACATTCTTTAACTTACGCTGTTTGTTGCCTATTCTTTAAGAAACCTTTTAAAAAATAGAAATATAGTTTGTTTTATGAACTCATGGGGCCTGGAATAAAAAACCAAAAAATGAGAATTCAGTCAAGCACTATAGATGTGCTCATTGGATATGAAAGATTGTTGTTTGTTTTTTGCGATAGAGTCTTGCTTGTTGCCCAGGCTGGAGTGTAGCAGTGTGATCATAGCTCACTGCAACCTCAAACTCCTGGGCACAGTGAATCCTCTGTCTCAGCCTCTCCAGTAGCTAGGACTACAGGTGCATGCTGCCATGCCCAGCTAATTTTTTAATTTTTTTGTAGAAATGGGGTCTCACTGTGTTGGCCAGGCTGATCTCACACTCCTGGTCCCAAGCAATCCTCTCATCTCAGCCTCCCAAAGTGCTGGAATTACAGACATGAGCCACCATGTCTAGCCAATACCATAGCTTTGAATGCAAAATTTGAAAGCTTCGTTTATATGTGTGATCAATAAATGATAATAGCATATGCTGATTTAAGTGTAAATTGTCATTTTTTGAAAGTAGGCTTCATTTTTTGAGCAGCAAAGTTTCTGTTATTCTTATTTTTCTAAATATTTGCCATCAAATTAATGACAAATGGAATGTTTAATTCTTACGATGCAGTTTGACCTCAATTTTCTTGAAAGCAGTATAGATACTTTGCTTAAAATGTATAGGTTAAACTGATGTATGTAGACCACTTATTTAAGTCATATGGTCCAAAGGCATTAACCTTGCATGTTTTGTACTTGAAATGTTTATTAAACTGTGCTCAGTATAAAAATTCTATTTAAATTTGAATATAGTGGTAGATTCTGTTACTGTAGGGTTATAAAAGATTTATTTTTGGCTTGTAACATAGAAGGGTTCCAAACAACAAGTAGCATGCCATTAACCTGTAACTTGATGAATAACTGCAGTGAAATTGCTTAGCCAAAATTTGTAAATTCAGAATTCTCAAAAATGTTCAAGTAGTATGCACACAAGACCTTGTATATATAAATCTTTTATTTCTTCTTTCAAAATATGAAAATGGTGTCTTAGAGAAGACTTACGAAATTTTCTGGTTGCCTTTTATCTTGAGCCTAGTAACTTTGTTAAATAGAGCAGTCGTATTACAGACAGATAATGGCCGGTGAACTTTGTTGCCTGAGTTAGTAAGGGTGAGAGCAGAATCGTTGAGTATCAGGTGATCAAGTATTATTGTGATGGTGGTCTGAGAAGTAATACATTAAGCACTAGATGGAAAAAATTAGTATTTTCATGAGTATGCCAGAGGAAGAAGAAAAATAGATGAATACTTTGGTTGAAGAAAACTAAGTGATTTCCAAAGGATAAACACACACGCCTCTCTTCTTCCTATTAAAAGCTAACACTTACTGAAGTTTTACTATATGTCAGTTACTATATTAAGCACTTCGTATGTCTCATTTAATCTTCGTATCATGGGATAGAGACTACTTTTATCCTTACTGATGAGAAAACTGAAAAACTGAAAGGTTAGGTTAGTTGTAGAGGCAGAGGCAGAATTTTATTGCAGAGCTGGGTTGTATACTGTCGCCTTGCATTACTCTGCATCGGTGATTCTTAGCGTTGATGTACATTAGAGTCACCTGGGAAGCTCTGAAAAACTGCGCGGGGTCCCACTGCCCGAGATTTTGGTATGGTGTAGAGCCTAAGCACTGGGATTTTTTAAGTGTTCTCCAGAGATTCTGATGTGCAGAGTTGAGAATGATTAGTTTAAATATTAGAAGACAGAATTATAAATTAACACATTAACTGCCATGCAAGTTGTATTTAACTCATGCTAGTTTTGAGCCCAGGGCCTCGTGGAGCAAAACCTGGACAAGACCCTGCTGTTGGTTCGTGAAAATCTCACTTGTTGATGTTCTTATTGTCACAACCAATATTGACAAATTAATTCTGAAAACATAGATTAAACGAATAG